>CABHPQ010138842.1:0-64391 GCA_902168405.1 Peromyscus aztecus | reverse complement strand
AAGAAATGAAATGCACAATAGAGATTTCATTGCAATGGGACAAATTCAAGTTTATAGTAATGACCTAGGAACTGTATGCTGGAACTGGGTTAAAAATGGAACTGTTTAAATGAAGAAATTTATTGTTTCTACCTTGACTCAAGATGCAGTTTTGTGTATGCATATATGCTGGTGATTCATGTATTGTTCTATTTATTGTTTCTACCTTGACTCAAGATGCAGTTTTGTGTTTGCGTATATGCTGGTGACTCATGTATTGTTCTATGTTAAAAATGCAATTGTTTTGTGGAAAAAAATAAATAAATAAACTTTAAAAAATCTATGTTATTCTACTTAACTAAGCTGTAACTGATTGGACGCACACTTCTTTCTGGGTGTGAACTGGCTGAGAAGTGAGAAGTCTGCTTGAGTTGTGTTCTCACAATTATACAGGAATTCTTAAAGCCAACATACAGAGCTCTTTGAATCTTGTATTTAAATAGATTGGTGCCTATAGGCATACAGAAGAACAATCAAACAGTTCTTGCTGGTATTCTGTTACACAGTAAGGTGACTGGTGTTAATAAAAACACATTATTCATTTCAAAGAAACCTGAACAGAGGACTCTGAATATTTTTTTACCATAAAGAAATGATAAATATTTATGGTAACAGACACGTTAATTACACTCAAATGTTCATCATATACTATATACATGTATCATGTTGTATGCCATAAACAAGAACAATTATTTTGTGTTCATTGTATAAAAAGCTTAACATACAATTAATTAAGATATTCAACCCCAAATTAAGAAAACAATTTTTTATTTTAATATTTATTTGATTTTTACGTGTGTGTGTGTGTGTGTGTGTGTGTGTGTGTGTGTGTGTGTCTTTGTGCAGGGCATTGAATCCTCTGAAGCTGGAGTTACAGGCAGTTGTGAGTTACCTGATGGGTCCTGGCAACTGAACTTGAGTCCCCTGCAAGACCAATACCTGCTTAACTGTTGAGTCAGCTCTTAAACCCCAGGCACACTCTTACTATTAACAATAGATGTTAAAATACTGTTTATGCATCTCTAAAATGAATCCAGATTTTAGAATCCAGAATCCAGAATCTTTTGCTATCCCTTGAGATCCTTTAATATCATTAGTTCATTGATTATATTATATTCAACATCCAGTCTTAGTTTAGCAATATCAGAAAACTTCTGACTTACTAATGATTGACATTTAGGTGCCCTGGCCAGCAGGGATTCAACGGGAACTCGACCACCCTAAGGGTGGTGCTACCTCGCCCAGGCCTGTGCCAGAGACATAATTCATACATAGCATTTGTTGTGTGACTGTGGAATTTGGGCTATATAAGATTACCTGCATTTGTGAAAGTATGTCCCGACCCCAAAGATTAACAGGCAGGTCCGGAACCACAAAAGGAGTGACAGTCCCCTGATTCCCCTCCTCCTCCCTCCAGGAGAGCATTTTTGAACTAATTAAGGGATTATTAGACTGACCGATTCCCTTTAAATTGGTGAGGGACAGAACCAGTGGCCAAATGGACGGCCAGTGGGACTGAGATATGACTGTGGCATCTGCCCCCGTATCCAGAATACCCTGGAATTTTTTGCCCTCTATAGTAAGCGGGAGGGTAGGGCGTTCTTGGGTGACAGGCTGGACCCAGTAGGCGTCTGAAGACCCCAAGCTGGCTGACCCTCGAGGAGTGTTTTTGATAGAGGGATTATCACAGTCAGGTAAAAGCAGGGGAATGAGCTGTGCTAAGCGCGTGCCCTGAGGAATTGTGACTGTGCCGCTTACAGCAGCGGCCAAAACCTTAATCTCCCCCGTGAAATCATTGTCTACTATGTCAGGGTAGACTTGGACTCCTTTGAGGGCCGCAGAAGCACGGCCAAGGACAAGTGCACAGACATTAGGGGTAAGGGTCCCGTCACCCCTGTAGGGATGACCCGAACCCCTGTAAGGGAATCTAATATCATTTCGGAGGCGGCACACAGGTCCAGTCTGGCACTGCCTGGAGTTGCCCTTCAGAGGGAGGGGAAGGGAACCGGGGCGAGGGGGTTTGGAGTGGTTGGAGAGCTAGGGGGAGAGCAGACCTCAAGGCCCCAGGGTGCGCTCAGGCAGATATCAGGGCCAGGAGCTGGCCCCTTAGGAAGTTTCCCGGCATCCGTGGAGGGAGGGGTTGACCAAGATAGTTTTTGAACTGCATTCTTTGGCCCAGTGATGGCCCTTGTTGCAGCGGGGACATGGGGTAGGAGGTAGGGGCCACGCCGAAGTAGTCTCCTGGGCGGACTGAGCCAAGGGTGTAAAGTTGCTACCTTTAAGAGGGCACTCCCTAGCGAAATGTCCCGGTTGTTTTCAGGAATAGCAGGTACGGGTTCGAGATTGCTGTGAAGCCCTTAGGGCGGCACTGATTGCTAGCCCCATGGAGTGGGCAGCACCAATGCCCGAACAGAGTCTGACATATTCGGACAAGTCCGCCCTGTTCTTATGAGGGCAGACGACTTCTTGGCAGGCAGGGTTTGCATTTTCAAAAGCTAAGTGTTTTACGAAGGTACTTTCCAGGTTCTAGCTATTACAAATAAAGTTGCTATGAACATAGTTACACAAGTGTCCTTGGATATGATTGAGTATCCTTTGGGTATACACCTGTGAGCAGTACAGCTGGGTCTTGTGGTAGACTGGTAGATTGATTTCCCAGTTTTCTGAGAAACTGCCCATGTAGGTTTCCAAAGTGGCTGTACAAGCTTGCACTCCTACCAGCAATGGAGACATGTTCCCCTTGTTCCACATCCTCTCCAGCATGAGCTGTCACTTGTGTTTTTGAGCTTAGCCATTCTGACAGGTATAAGATGGAATCTCAGAGTCATTTTAATTTGCATTTCCATGATGGCCAAGGAAGTTGAACATTTCTTTGTTTCTTAGCCATTTAAGATCCTTCTGTTGAGAATTCTCTGTTTATATCTGTATCCCATTGGATTATTTGTTTTTTTTGATGTCTAGTTTATTTATAAACTTTGGAAATCAGCCCTCTGTCAGATGTGGGGTTGGTGAAGGTCCTTTCCCATTCTGTAGGCTGCCATTTTGTCCAGTTGATGGTGCCCTTTGCCTTACGGAAGCTTTTCAGTTTCATGAGGTCCCATTTATCGATTGTTGATCTTAGTGTCTGCACTATTGGTGTCCTGTTCAGGAAGTAAAAATGTCAATGTAATGATGCCTAATGATATTCTGCTATACTCACAGATTGGTTCCTAGCCCAAGTGAGGCTTCATCCAGCAACTGATGGAAACAGATGTAGACCCACAACCAAATATTAGGCTGAGCTTGGGGAATCCTGCAGACGAGGTGGAGAAAGGATTGTAGGAGCCAGAGAGCTCAAGGACACCACAAGAAAATCCACAGAATCAACTAACCTGGGCTCATAGGGCCTCACAGAGATTGAATTAACAACCAGGGAGCCTGCATGGGACTGACCTAGGCTCTCTGCATATGTGTTACAGTTGTGTAGCTTGTTCTTATGGGACTCCTGACAGCGAAGCAGAGGCTGTCTCTGACTCTTTTTGCTGACTTCCAGGACTCTACTCCTCATACTGGTTGCCTTGACCAGCCTTAAAACACGGGGAGGTGCTTAGTCTTACTGCGACTTGATATGCCATGTTTTGTTGATATCCATGGGAGGCCTACCCTTTCCTGAACAGAAGCAGAAAAGTTGATTGGGGGTGGGGACAGAAGGGGGCTGTGGGGAGAGGGACTGGGAGGAGAGGGGGGATCCTAGGATTAAAGGTGTGTGTGCCACCATTTTCTGGCCTCTGTATCTAGTGGCTGTTCTGTTCTCTGACCCCAGATAAGTTTTTAGGGTGCACAATATTTTGGGGAACACAATATCACTACATTTCTCCTTTTTTGTCTAAAATTTAAAAAAGCTTATAACTAATACAAGAAAAACTATATCCAATAAGTATATATAATATATACAGTCAAGAATTACATTAACAATATCTAGTCCATTAACATTTGACAAATTGAGATAAAAATTTCATTACTTATCCTATTTAAATCTTATGTCCATATTCTCTCTTTTTTTGAGTAGATCCAAAAATCTACCTTTTATCTTATCATTTCTATATTTTCCCTTTTTTCAGAGTATATTCAATGATCTACCCTTTTTCTATATCTTCTTTTTTCTTTTTTTTTAAACAAGAACATCTAATCTCCTTTGTTTAGCTTTTTTTAAACCATTAACAATTAACAACTTGTAACTAACCATCATAAACAATAACAATTATTCATAAGCCATTGAACGACCAAAAAACACCCACCCCACCTCTTGGGAATGTGGGCCTCATTTTCTTAAAATTACTTCCTGCTTTCTGGGGGCGAAGGCATCTTTAGGGGATCCTGAAAAGAAAATTTTTGGGTTAATTGTCAAGTCCTGTATCATTTGTTCAGTCTCTGCTCAATGGGAAAGTGCAGGGCTTGTCACAAGTCCTTGCTTGAGTAGTCTGTCAGGCTGGATCATCTCAGCTAGCCATCTCAAAATTGTCCTGAGTAGTTTGTAGTTCAAGGCCGATCTTTCCGTGGTGGTGTTAATCAGCTTAATAGCTTTACCATAGTCCATGTGGAATTATCATTGTGGGGTCCCTCATTTTGAAGATTTCAAAGTTGCTGTTAGGCGTGGTCATGGTTCCCTGTGTGTGTGTGTGTGTGTGTGTGTGCCTCCTCTGTGGTTTGGAGCAATCACAGTCTGATAAATGTCTGTCTTTTGGAACCATGAACATTTTTCCCTAGAAGAGAAAATCTTCACAGCAATTTCTCCCCACCATTTGTCTTGCCAAACTTTTCCAAACTGACCTTTGCCAATGTTTTCTTGTAACTCGATGGTCCTGGTAATTCTTCTCTGAACAAGCAGCAGTAAACCCTTCGTCCCAGGTAACAGCATCACTGCAGTCACCAACATGATAAGGAGCCAGCAACTCGGAGCAGTAGCTGCTGCCTCCATGGTCCCACCGTTTGTGGCCAGGTCTGGCCCTGGCCACAGCTTCTCCTCAGCAAGCCTCCTAGGCTGGCCTCAAACTCGGGATCCTCCTGCCTCTGCCTCCTTCAGCAAATCCTACCAGTGTGCACCACCACAACTGGTAACTGTAGCTCGGGTCTGAGCTGGGACCCGCAAGGCCACAGGCAAGTAGCTTTTTTTGCAAATTCGTACCACAAACGTTGGGCGCCAGATATTGAACTAATCTTAAAAGGTCTTATTAATACAAACAAACCCGGAGCCAGGTATTGGGGTGAATGCTGAAAGATCAGAGAAGCAGAAGAAGCCACAGCTTCTTCACCTTGCCAACTCCTTAGCTGATCCCGTTTGCTCAAACTGGAAGCCTCTGTGTCCTCATCCAAATGATCTCAGCTGAACTGCTGCTCAAAAGCCTAAAAGCTTAACCAGGCTCTAGTTCCTGGTTTTCACACCTGCCTTATATACCTTTCTGCTTCCTGCCATCACTTCCTGGGATTAAGGGTGTGAGTCACCATGCCTGGCTGTTTCCAGTGTGGCCTTGAACTCATAGAGATCCAGATGGATCTCTGCCTTCGGAATGCTAGGATTAAAGGTGTGTGTGCCACCATTTTCTGGCTTCTATATCTAGTGGCTGTTCTGTTCTCTGACCCCAGATACATTTATTAGGGTGCAAAATATTTTGGGGAACACAATATCACCACAGGAAACTATGGCCAGGATGTAAAATTAATTGGTTAATTAAAGAAGATGTTAAGACTATTTTAAAAATCACCTGGCTGTCTCTATAAAGGGAATATATAGAAGAATATTTTCTTCTCTGTAGTTAAGCAGTTTTAATGCCGGGCGGTATTATGGGGAACTTTTGCTCTATTGACCCAGATAGAACAGGTCGCTATAAGAGCATCTGTGGCAGCATGATGGTCAATCTTATCAACTTGGTTGTACTGAAAGATGCTGAGATGAGTGAAGCAAATCTCTGGTGTGTCTCATGCAAAGGCTCTGACTGATTGATGCTTTAATCCAAGAATGGAGTCATTTTTGAGTAGACTCTTAAGAACTGGTGGAAATATGGAAGATGAAGCCTTCTTGGAATTGTTAGAAATTGTGGAGGGTAGAGTTTGGTTAGAGGAAGTGCATCAGTGGTGGGGTGGGGTGGGGGTGGGGGGAAGGGATGTCTTTGATGGTTGTACCTGATCCCTAGACCCTTACTCTGTTTCCCACCCTTTATGAGGTGAGCCATTTCTGCTGCATATTCCTGTTACAGTGAAGTCTGCCTTTTCATGGGCCCAGAACCAACATAACCAAGAACAGAATGTGCATTCCAAAGCACGCAGGTGGAAGTCAGAGGATGGGGTATCAGAGTCAGTTCTCTTCTACCATGGGGGTCCTGGCTATTGAACTCAGGTTGCTGGGCTTAACAGCAGGTGTGTTTACATGCTGAGCCATCTTCCTGACCCCTGTTTATTTTTAACTAACCAGTAACAAGCAATTTGAAGATTGTGTGCCAAGGCTAATGTTTGAAACTTTTAAGTTGTCTCTTTGGGAATCTGCCTCCCTTCCCAATTTCCTGAATCATTGCCTACCCTAGCAATAAGATATATTTAATATAATTCTAGCAGTTCTCTATGAATTTTAAAATTGAAGACTAAATTGTCCTATACTGACAGCATTTATTATTAATTTTTTTTGAGACAGGGTTTCTCTGTGTAGTTTTGGTCCCTGTCCTGGATCTCTCTCTGTAGACCAGGCTGGCCTCAAACTCACAGAGATCCTCCTGGCTCTGCCTCCTGAGTGCTAGGATTAAAGGTGTGTGCCACCAACGCCCAGCCACTGACAGCATTTTATATGAGCATTGTGATGACAGACATTTCTCTCATAGGAAAAAAAACAAACAAACAGTTGCCGCTCTTATCTGCAAACAAAATGTTGCATGAATTTATAGCCAGAATTCTGTGTCAAATGAAAGAACCAGGCAGCAACAGTTAGTTTGGGAAAGGAGCTGACACATGATGGCTCTTCAAGAATGAAGTCATCAGAAGAAAGGGCCCGGTGACTGCGGTGAGGCCTTGTGGTGAGGCCTTGCGGTGGGACAGTATTGACAAAAGAACAGTATAATTTGATCAGAAACAGCATAACAGGGCCCAAAAAGGAAAGAGGGGCTTCTCTTCCAGAGAGGAGCTTCATTAAGAGGGACAGCTTGAAATAAGAGTGAGACAGAGAGATAAGGCTGCTGTGAGCGTGGGGAAGGGACAGAGAAGAGGGCCTTCAGACACATTGCCTGAACAAAGGAAATATCTGACTTCATCATTTTTCAGGAGCTGATGGGAGTTTTACATCACATGATTTAGCCTGGGAGAGCATATGTGATGGAGGAGCCAGGTTCTGGGAGACCCATAAACTAGAGGTGTAAAACCACAACACAGAACAGCTTCTTAACTCTAGCTTCCAGAAGGAGCCCTGCAGGAGGGTGTGACCTGATTTCTTTAGACTGTGGGATCTGGACACCAAAATGACCAGTATCTTCAAGGGGCAGGCCTGTGATCAATTGCTCTGGTCACCAGGCCTGGCACCAGGTTCAAATGCTCACTGGCAAAAAGAGGAAGTGACAGACAATATAGAGAAAATAGAAAAGTCTTTATGTGTTGTTCCACACAAAGGTTGAGAGAAGGGCATTTTCGATCTATTTCAGCCTTGCTCACAGAACAGAGCCTCTTACAGGAAAGGAATGAAACAATAGCCAGGCCAGGGCCAGAGAGACCACTCAGCAGGGGAGCTTGCTGTAGGAACCTGAGCCCTGTTTCCCAGAACCCAGAACTGATGTCTAAAGCTGTCTGCGATCTCCACTGGTGCTCTGTGGCATGTGCACACCCGTGTTCACACATACACATTATACACACAACAATAATAATACATTAAAAAAAATTGAGCCAAGACCGATTTGTATGGGTATAGTCTTCTTCCTGGAAGATGAGTTCTTCTCCTGTCTCAAGACCCCTGAAGCAGCCCATCGCTACTGCCAGTTGGAATTCCTTTCCCAATTTCTAATTCCTATGGCCTGTCTTAAA
Organism: Peromyscus aztecus; assembly: GCA_902168405.1. Lineage (NCBI taxonomy): Eukaryota > Metazoa > Chordata > Mammalia > Rodentia > Cricetidae > Peromyscus > Peromyscus aztecus. The sequence goes on along the minus strand of CABHPQ010138842.1, from coordinate 56,318 downwards.
ATCCCTGTGAATTCCAGACTTAATAATGGGGAATCTTAAGTCCCCAAAGTAACATAAGTCATCTACCAATGCCTCTTTTTGAAAGCTGAGGATTAATAGTCTAACTTTTCTGGTCTTTAATACAGTAGGATTTTTTTTTCTTTAGTCACAGGAATATAATGTGAAGAGTCAGAACTTGGATTCTTCAGCTTGGATAGACACACCTCTGATTAATCCCCAGATAAAAACTGACCCTCTAAATCCCTTTAAATATCAGGTTCATTATGGTCAGAATTAGGTAAAATAATAGTATAAAACACGCGCGGAATGCAGTACCCCAGGAGGCCAGAAGAGGGTGTAAGATTCCCCTGGAGTTACAAGTTACAAGCAGATGTGAGCCACCCAACACCGGCTCTGGGAGCTGGACTAAATATGAGGACACAGGTTGTGCTGGAAATCTAGTAGAGGGCTGAGGCCCCGGAGTCTTCAGAGGTTTCTGCAACTGAGCATTCTCAGTGATTCACATCTCCTCTGGCTGGAAAGGAGTAGCCACCGAGTTCTGTGAGCTGGCCACCACTGGCTTCATCCCTGCCCTGGCTAAGGGTCTTACCAGTATATCCTTATGTCTTCAGGAGTTTTTTGTTTGATACCATCTTCTCTTCGGTATACCTTGTAAATCTTGTCCCTTCTTTCCACACCACACAAGGCTGAGAATATGAACAGAGTGGCCATCGTGGTGAAGAAAAAGGAAGCCTCTAACTCTCCTATCACCAAAACTGCTATATTTACAAGTGTTGGGGAGGCTCTGCTACGTAACCGTCCTAGGTAGGGCCACATTCCTCGTGGCTTAGTGCTTTTGAACTAATTCCTTCTTAATAACAGAATTAGCCTCTATTTTTTTATTTCTACCCACATATTCTTGGTCTGATTCTTTGCTGGAGGCCCTAGGTGAAATATTTACATAAAAAAGTCCTCTGATGGAGAGAGTAGGGGGGTGTGAGCAGGTGCTAGGATTTTCTCTTTGTCAGCCTTAGACACTACATAAATTACTGCTATGTTGAATGTTTAGGTAGAGTCTATTTCCTGTGGGCTGTGTTTCAGGATACTGGAAAGGACCATTTGAAACATCAGTCCCATGGTACCACTGAGCGGACAAAATTCTGTGCTGTGGCTTCTTCATTAGATATACAAGCTTGATGAGAACACAGTCTCTCTGGTGCTTTTACAGAAGACCAATCTTTGCAATCGCCCAGATTGTTTTCATGACCAGTTTTAAATGGAATCTTCAGTCCACCAGGCATTGCAAAAACCACATCTTTTGTACCAATATCCATCATCCCATCTGTCTCCTCAGGGCCCCCATGACTTCCTTGTTGCGCAGGCTATAGATAAATGGGTTCAGAACAGGGGTGACAATTGAGTAAAGCACAGCCACCACCTTGTCCCTTGCAGGAGAATGCAGGGAGTGTGGCTGGGTGTAGGTAGAGAGAGTGGTGGCATAGAACAGGCTGGCCACAGTCAGATGGGAGGAGCAGGTGGACACGGCTCTACTCTGCCCTTTCCCTGAGCGCATCTGGAATACAACAACCAACACCCGAGCATAGGAAGCCAGAATGGCCAGGAAGGGTAGCAGCAGGATGACAAGGCCACTCATGAGGATTGTGTGCTCATATTGGGATGTGTCTTCACACACCAATGGCAGGAGAGATGGGACCTCACAGAAAAAGTGGTTAACAATCCGAGATCCACAGAACGGAAGCTGAAATGCATACAGCGTGTGCACCAAAGCGTTGACGGAACTGCTGCTCCAGGCACAGGCCACCATGGAGCAGCAGATCTTCCTGCTCATGAGCACAGGATAGTGCAGGGGCCGGCAGATGGCTATATACCTGTCATAGGACATGAAGCCCAGCAGGAGGGCTTCAGACCCACCCAGGCTCAGAAACACAAAGGCCTGGATCTCACAGCCCAGAAAGGAAATGGTCTTGGCGTCTGACAGGAAGTTAGCTGCCATCTTGGGCACGGTGGTGGAGATGTACATGATGTCGATGATGGAGAGCTGGCTGAGGAGGAAGTACATGGGGGTGTGGAGTCTTTGGTCCAACCTGATGAGGTGGACCAGTGTGGTGTTGCCTATCAGAGCTACTGCAAAGAGGGTGGCGATGACCGTGAAGAGGAGAGTGTCCATCTGGCCATACTGGAAAAGACCAACCAAGATGAAGTCTGTCCCCGAGCTGTGATTTCCTATTTCCATGGCTTAGACCGAACCATCAAAACAGATACAATCTGGAAAAGGCATGGTCTGATGAGGACTGCCTTTGGGGAGAAAGCAAATGGCAATTATTATATGAGGTAGGCTTTTCTGGAATAGCTCTAGGGCAAGCTCTCTTCCATCCTGTCTATCAAGCTTTCATATGTTGAAAAATGCAGAACGCAGGCACTGAGTCAGGGGATCCCCTTCCCTGCTCCTGGTCATGTCTCATGTTTGAAGTCTGCAAACTCTTCCCTCACAAGGTCTTTGTAAATACAAAGAGGAAATGGAAACAAAGGGTTTTCAGGATTGCAAAAGTAAAATGCAAACAACAAATTAATTTATCTACTTTGTTTTCAAAAACTGTATTCCTCTCAGTCGATTCTTTATGTTGAGGGGCTGGAATTTGGGTTTTTGGCAGTGAAAACATTCTCTTACATTTGTGACTAATTTAGTATGGCAGAGGTGATCAAATACAGTGTAAATTAATGATTCTTTATTCCACATTTTAGTTTCGATTATAAGTAGGAATCAAGATTTTTGTAGCATCTGCATAGAAGTTTGCAATCCTTATGAATTAGAACTTATACATGTAATTGTATGTAATTATACATGTATACATTACATATACATGTATATATACATATACAATGTAACTTATACATGTATACATTAACTTATACATGTAAACTGAACCTGGAGAAAAAGGGACAATGACGTAAGAAATCAACAAGTCAGAGCTGGAGAGATGGCTCAGCAGATAAGAGCACTGGCTACTCCTTCAGAAGACACAAGTTCAAGACCCAGAACACACATGACAGCCCACAACTGTCTGCAACTCTTGTCCCAGGGCAATCTAATACTCTCTTCTGGCCTCCACAAGTACTAGGTACAGAAACGGCACACAGACATGCATACAAGCCAAGCACCCATGCACAGAAAATAACATAAAGTAAAATAGAAATAATTTGATGGAATTTGACTTGGTACTTTTTATTCTTTGAGGCACTGTGCACAGATTGTTAAATCAAAACTGTAGAATTTTTGCTCTGGGCTGACACAAAGCCCGGCTCCTCCATGTTTGTAGCGGGAGGACTGATGCCCTGGTAAATGCTGGCTCTGAAAACCTGCTGAAATGGTCTGAAATAGCTTCATGTTTCTTGGCTTTTATTTGACCTTGACTATCTGAGTACAGAGAGCAATCATTCCTGAAACACAAAGATAATGGAATTATTACAATGAGACTGAACCATTTTACTGTTTTGAAAGTAGAAAAGTGAAAAAAAAAAAAAAACCCTTGCAAACATTAAGCAGGCTGACTGTATGAGTTAGGATTATCAAAGTAGCAGAGTTTTATCACTTTTTTTTCCATTTGCAGTAGCCTCAGACACCTCACATTATCAACACACCTAATGATATGCAGGCTCTATTTTAATATGGTTATAATAAGAACAGCTTATGTATTACACTCACTAGACAGTACTTCTTGGCACTAACATAGACTCTATGACAGCAGATGGTTTTGTGATAATGGACCCTCAACCTTCAGGGTGACAGATTTCAAAGCATGATGTAAAAACTCATGAAAACCGAGAGAGAAAAAGCAAGCCAGGAGCATGTGAAAAGCGTTGTCAAGAGGGTAACACAAAGAATTTGGTGTGAGATTGTGTGGAAGAGAGAAAAAAGAGGAATCCAGCTGTGAGAGAATTTCCTCTGGAAATACTCACACTATGCAAAGTAGACCATGTGCATTGTGATGCCATAGCATAGTGCCTAGCTGTTACAGAAAGCACAGAGAACTGCCCAGGGCTTAGGGGTACTTGGCCAACACAGGTTGGACTCGGCCTTTTTTGTGTTTTGTTTGGGTTTGATATATATTTTTTTTTTGATAGAAGGAACATGAAGTTGGGTGGGTAGGGGCAGTGAGTGTGGGTAGGGAGGTGGAGAAAGAGCTGAGGGGTTAGGGTGGGTGAAAGAAAATTATGAAAATATAGTGCATGAAATTTCAAACAATAAATAAAAATACAAAAGAAAAATGCTCTTAAAATGATGATAAGAAAATGGAAAACATTTTTCAAATATTTGAAATGATTATCCCTTCCATGGCTACTGTAATGTATTAGTATTTGTTCTTGAAAAAGACATATGCTGGAAAAAATTCTAAAGAAGTAAAAATTAATCTCCTTAATAGTGAATCTCCTTAATATTAAAAATTAAATCTCCTATATATTATATATTATAATATATGATATAATATATAACATATATATCTTCAGCAGCAGGAAAATTAAATACCTGAGTAAATGGAACATAAGTTGTAAATAAGTGATGCATGAAACAGAAAATAGAAGTCTATGGAATGGTTTGCACAAATACACATAACTGTTAGTTAAATAAAATAATCTCTTTAATCCCAGCACTCAGAAGGTAGAGACAGGCAGATCTCTGTGAGTTCTAGGCCAGCCTGCTCTACATGGTGAGACCCTGTCTAAAAATCATCACTATCTCCATCTCACGAAATTATCAAGATAAAATTATGTTGAGAATATAGTCAGTTGTGTACTGGGATACTTTTTCTTAGTGCAGGTGGGTTACTTAGCTTAGCTTTTATCATTTAATATGTTAGGGACTAACAGTTTCACATTTCTAATAAGCACGTAGCAAAACTTCCTGAGTCTGTAATTCTAAGAACAAATGACTCTGTGACACAAAGGAGTCAAATGAGGTTGCTTTCTGAGAACAGCCTGGAACACTGCCCATGACATTAAAAAGAAGCTTCATAGTTCATGAGTTGATGTTACCTGCTCACAGCTCAGCTCTGAGCACTGGTGACAGATTTTCTTTGTAAAACCTAGACACATGTGCACAATTATAATGCCTGTTGCTCACGATGCAGTAAAATATGCTACATGAATGCAAATGTGAAATAATACTAGCAATCCCTAGAGAAGTTCAGAGACCCTTTCTGGTCTGTGTTTGTGTGTCTTCTTTGACTGTGGAATTACCCCCATGCATCCCCTCCCCCTATTCTTCTCACTGAGAAGAAATGCTGCATTACCCATGGCTTTCACATTGCTCCTATATTTATAGTGATAAAATTCTCCTATTGCTTTCAATGTCTGAGAGTCAATCCTGAGTATCAGGTGTTGTCAAGATCATGATGTCTGTCACTGCTAAGAGTGTTGGTTTTTCTCTCTGTCTCTCTGTCCCTCTCTCTCTGTCATTGGGGCTCTAACTCAGAGTGCTGGACAGGCTAGCCAAGTGCTGTATCACTTTGCAGCATCAGACCTTGTTTTTCTGACATAGAGCTTTGCCCTGAAACTAGACTGGATTTGATCTGGATTTTGAGCCCACACTTACCTTGAACCAGTAATCCTCTTGCCTCCACTTTCTGAGTGCTGAGATCAGAGGCCTGCACCACCATGCCCAAGTATGCTCTGACCTTGGCTCACCAGAAGTGTTAGTCACACTCAGAGTCCACGAGCCCTTATGTGTTCTAAAGCAGTGGTTTTCAACCTTCCTAATGCTTCAATCCTTTTACAGTTCCTCATGTTGTGGTGACCCCCAACCATGGAATTATTTTGTTGCTACTTCATAACTGTAATGTTGCTACTGTTATGAATCTTAATGTAAATATCTGTGTTTTCCGAAGGGCTTTGGGGTCACGACCCACAGGCTGAGAACTGCTGTTCTAAAGTCTTTGGAGCTAGAAAAGTCCCAATTGCCATTTTCTTCCTTTGACCACAAATGAGGGCAGAATTTTTTTCAGTGTGTTGGAAATCACCTAGTCAGGTTTCTCCACCTCTGAAAACAAACATTGCCACTGTAAGCCGTAGCAGCAGCAGCAGCAACAACAGCAGCAGCATCGATCCTGTAAGCTCCCCTCCAGATGCTGACGGCTTGGACTTCAGGCCATCCCCAATCTGACATGTTTCAGAAGCAGCTATTTCTCTTGTGTAGGACAGAGTGTCCTGAGAAGCCCAGGGCAGCAGGCTCTTCACTCCTGATGGATTTGTGTCACGAATCACCAGGTGAGAAGTTGAGTAAAGGGTCACTTGAACTTTTTGACACAATTTTGTGTAACTCATGCTGATTTTGGAACACTGTGTATCCAAACATAAAACCACGAACTTGTTATCCTCCTGCCTCTGCCTCCCAAGTGCTAGGATTTTACAAGTGTGTACCATCACACCCACGTTGTGAAACCCTGTAGATCAAACCCAAGGCTTGTTGCAGGCTAGACGTACATTGTTCCTGCTGAACTAAATCCCTAGTCCTACATGGGCTATTTGAAATGAACATAGAATAAGTCAGCCACCTGCAATCTAACATGTGGCAAGTTAACACACTATATCTCAGTAAGTTAAAATCACAAGTCATTCAAAAAACACTGAGAAGTAGCATCTGACACCACATCCACCACCATGTTAAACACATTGCAGTGTCCTGCCCCCCTTGGCAATGGTGGTGATGCCGTTCCACCTGTGAGGTCACAGCCCAGCCCTGCAGCATGTGTCCAGCTACATACAGTCCTGCCCACTTAAACTGCACTGGCAGCCAATCCCAGAGCTTCTTACAGAGAGAGAGAGAGGAGGTGATTTGGTATTTTTCCTGACCATCATAGACTCAGCAAGGAGTTTACTATCAACAAAATGAGCAGCAGGTTGGAAGTGTCCACTACAGAGCTGACTCTCCTCCCAGCCTCACCGGTCACACTGGCCCGTGTGTTTAGTATGAATTCTGAATACTGATTAGTCAGTCATTGTACCACAGAACGGTTTAACCATGTCAAGTAACTCTTTAAGGCTCCAGGGCCTGTACAAATGCATAGAACTAGAACCAGCGATGTGGAAATAACTATTTCCTTAGTAGGAAAGTCAACAAAAATCAAGAGAAGAATGAAATGTACCATCCAACATACCAATAAATACAAATATTTACTCTATGAAGTAAACTAAAATCTTTCTATTTTAAAAATATTTTAAAAACATAATAGAATCTCCCACATATCAGGAATATTTTGGAATGTAATTATATGATAACAGTGGTTTTAAAACATGAGGTCAAAACAAGAAAGAGATATGCTTTCTTCCCCTGAGAAAGAATAGGACTCTGCCAGGTCCTGTTCCCTCAGGTGGAGAATTCACTGGGCTACCATACCTGTGCTCCCATGCTGGGACACTGAGCCGCAGCCCTCGTCCTTAAAACTGTGAGATGGTTACACTCTTCAGAACACTAAATAACTCCATGCACACACCTCAATAATGCAGATATTTTTAAAGCAATACCTGGAAAGGCTCCTGGCTTGGAATAAATCTATATCAGAACATGAGCCTATGAGAAAAGGATGCAGCACTCTGCACAGGGCGATGCCTGTGGGACATACCTGAACCAGCAGGGCGGGACTGGTTTGTGTCTTCTCCATGATTCCCAGTCAGTTCTGTTCACTTCAGTACTTCACTGGCTGTCCAGCTCATTGACAGCTGAAGAAACCCGCTGTGAATCAACCTTCTGGACTCCACCCACCTGAGCCTTGAACATGGGAAATGATGATGGGCTCTTCCCTCCAGATGTCTAGATGTATGGGTTGTCTGTCATTTCCTAGAATAACTAATTCAATAATAACTCAGCTATGGCATATATAGCTACCTTGTTGCACATAAACCTTTTCTCTTGAACAGTTACAGGGAATCAGACCTGCAAAGGCAGACACAGAAGAGCTTTCTGACAGTTTGCCTGAGAGATGGACTCTAGAGAGCACAGCTGTGTCTTCCTAAATGAAATTATGATATATATGATCATTTTTACTGAAGAGACACAGGAAAGGAAAGTGATGTTCTCAGAGAGATGAATCCACCAGAGTTGAGTCTTCTGAAGAGGAAAGGCTAACGCCCTACAGCCTCTAATCTCAACCATATCTTAGGAACTATGACCACTCTATGAAATTGGAAAACATTGCGTTTGCCCTAACTAAATGAACCTTCCATGAGCACTAAAAACTTCAGTGGAAAGTGGAACTTAAACAAAATGCTGTCATTTCTCTCATCCTCTCAAGTGCTTTGAATGTCTCTAATGGTCTGGCTACCTAATAAAGGTTGGAACTCACAGGGCTTCCGTCTCAGCCCTTCTGGGAAAACTAGTCTCTTGTCCACAATTAAACACACTGTGTACAAAAGATGTGCTTCATTAGAGCTGGTGTCTGCATTTCATTTCAGGAAAGCCTTTAAAGTAGCATTCATAATTAGTGCTCAAAATATTTGTTCCAATTAGAAACAGTCACAATTGAAAGTGTAAAAACCCTTTCTGCCTTTGATGTCCATGTGAGGTACACACAACTGCTTGTAAGTAACAAACTGAAATATGCAGATCTTTGGAACACAACATAAAGTAACAATAAGTTATTCCAAGGGGTTGAATAATACAGGCTTTGGTATGTTTCAGATATTATAACATTGGCCCCTGAAAACCATCTTGGTGACTGAAGGAGACTCACACTTCTGAAACTCCCAGGTACATTCAAATGTACTAATACATCGTTGGACCCCATGGAGAAGAAATTAGATTGTGGTCAAGTACCCACTTAATCTCTTCCTGTTGCAACAAAGTTTATTCAGGGGAATTTCAGTGAGATTGAATAGAACGGATCTCCTTGTACACTGAAATGACATCAGTGACCCTTCTGCTCAGGTGGAAGGGAGAAAGGGGCAGAGGCTTGGGCAGAGTGGGGACTGGAGCTCAGAGCCAGAGGAAGCTGATATGGGTTCAGCCTGCCTCATAGACAGCTGGCTCCTATGGTCCTAGCCAATACACATGATTTTAATCTCCTGTCCTTCACTATAACATATGCTATTAATTAGTTTGACCATTTTTCTCTCCATTTTCTATACAATACTTTATAAAGGTGTTTATGGCAGGAATCGTCCAGTTTTCAGTGAATGCTAACCCAGAGTTTAGGTAGGGATTCTATGCTGAGGATGTTTCTAGAATGTAAAAAAACAAATACACGGATTGGATCTCATCTTAAGAAACAGAAATTGGCCATGTGCCATGCGGCCAGGCTGGGCAGGACCCAGCCAGCCACAGGATGGGCTAACCCCCTGCCCCTGACCGGAGTCTAGAGAATCTCCCACCCTGCCCCATGCAACCAAACTCACCAAGCAGGAGCCTTTGGTGCCAGGCGGTTGGGCACTATAGTGATCTCTTTGTGATAAGGTAGCATGGCCCAGTATACCACCAGGGCGACCTGAGAGGGACAAGGAGACCTACAAACGAATCTGGGGCTGTCCACTCTGGGTTCCGGGGTCAGGGCCAGCAGGGGAGAGCACAGGCCCACCTGGTACCTTGCAGGACGGGCCAGAGGGACACTACTGGTGTGAGCAGAGGTATGGTATGGTGGCTCATGGGAGGGAGGAGAGTCAGAACGGTTCAGGTCCTGTGGACAGAGGCGTATCTGAAGAGAGGAAGGGAGCGGGCTGAGATGGTGAGGGGGCTGAAGCCATGACCAGCAACAACACATGAGAAAGCTTGCCCTGCATTTTGTCAGGTCACTCTGTTGATGTCAGAACACAGCTGCCCAGGCCCAGACCCAAGAATATGACGTGGCTCACCCCATCATCCACCTCATCTATGATCTGCTGGAGTACTGGAAGGGACCTGACCTGCAGACCCAAAGATGTAGGATCTCCATAACACAGGGCAACCACGGGATATCCAGAAGGAGCCCAAGCAAGTGCCCAGCATCGATAGGGCAATAGAAACCAGAGACCTCGAACCAGACCAATGACTCTTTGCATTGAACACTTGCAAGTAAAGATATGTGGACAAAGGCATTCATGGCGTGACTCACGGTGTCACACTGCAGTTTCCATGATGAGATTTTTTAAGTTTTTCCCTTTTTTAAAAAGTAATTAGTTAATCTTTTTTTTCTCTTTCCTTTTTTCTCTAAATTTTGTATTATTTTGTGGGGGGAGTGAAGGGGCAGAGGGCAGATTCGAAGGAAATGAATGAGGTCAAGCTACATGATGTAAAAGACACATAGAATAAATAAAATTAAAAACAGAAACAGAAAACAACGTTGAGCATGGTCTGGGGGATTCCCACAACCCACCATGTGGAAAGCCCTAGGGATTGCAGAAGAGGTTTCACAATGCTACAGAAGAAAATATTTAGTAACAAAACCATGAAACTGGCGAGGTGGCCAAGCAGAGTTCAAGGCAGGCATAAGGATCAAAGTTGGCATCTCAGTACCCAGGGACCAAGCCATGCCTCCCCCTCACACCTGTAACCCCAGCTCCTAGTAGGTCAGAGACAGGGGGATTACTGGGGCTTACTGGTCTCCAGTCTAGCTGAGAAAACATGAGCCCCAGGTTCAGGGAGAGCCTCTGCCTCGAAGGAATAAGTGGAGAGTGATAGAAGAGGAGGTAGGATTCCTTCCTCTATCGTGTGTGTGTGTGTGTGTGTGTGTGTGTGTGTGTGTGTGTGTGTGCAGTCCCACACCCCTCCTTCCCATCATGCTCACATTCACCCACATAGACACATACATACACAAATAAAGAAATTATACCTCCACCGAAACAATAAGTTATTGTGACAATAAACAACATCACTATAGTAAAATAAAATCACTTGGGGGGGAAAAAAGCTATTTCCAAGGGAATGGCAGACAGCATGAATAACTTGCTTTGTTGTTGAGAATACCTGAAAGCAAACGTTCTGAAATTCTCCATCCAAGTACATTTGGTGATAACATAAATATAGTAAGACCCCAAATTCAGAACCACATGTATGCTCATGTCTTCTCCTGTTGCTGTGGAAACACATCCCGACAAAGCAGCCTACGAGAGGAAGGGTATATTTTGGTTCACAGCTCTAGAAGGATGTAGACCATCACGGTGGGAAAGACAGGGCAGCAGGAAGGGAAGGCATGGTGGTACCGGCAGAGGCTGTGCTCAGGAAGCAAAGCAGAGAACAGGAAGTGTGGCCAAGCAGAGAACAGGAAGTGGGGCCAGGCTACAAAACCCCGAAGCCCATGCCCAAGGACCCACTTCCTCCAGTGAGGCTTTCCTCGTGAAGACTGCACCTTTGGAAACAGCACCAGCTGCTGGGGAACCAAGCGTTCAGACATGTGAGCCTTTGGAGGACATTCCTCATTCAAATCTCCACATTCCGTGCCTGGTTCTCAATGCAAAGTGTATTTTGTTCAGCTTCAAAAGTCCCCGTTGTCTTTAACAGTTCCCAAACTGTCAAAAAGTCCAAAGTCCAGATGCTCTTCTGAGATGCAAGGCAATTTCTTAACCATAGCCCCCTATAAAATAAAAATAATAAAAAGTCAAATTAAATACCTCCAATATATAATAGTATATAATACACATCCCCCGTCTAAAGGAGAAAGATCAGACTACAGCAAGATCAAAACCCAGCATGGCAAACACCTAACCCTGCATTTCCATGTCTGGCATCTAGGACTTGGAATCTTCTTAGTTCCAAGGGCTTAGGTAGCCCCCACGGATTCGGTTTGGCTGCCTGTAGCCTGCTCCTCACTATGTCCACAGTATCCCTGGCAGATGTCCCACAGTTCTAGGGTCTCCATTCAATCTAGGTTTTACCTTCACAGCTTCATGCAGGGACTTTGGCCATGCCACACACTTGCCTGACCTTAGCTGCTTTCCATGCCCTACTCCAATTTTTCATCTTTCATGTTTTCAAATCCAGTTCCATGTGGAGAATTCTGCAAAGTTCTGCTGCTAGCTTAACACGGAGCCTGTCTGTGCCATCTCCCACCTGACCACAGCTGCATCAGTGCTGACCCTGGGGAAACATCTCCTAGGCAGCTGCTTTCAAGGAGCAAGAACTCAGTTCAGGCTCTCTCTTTTCATGGAAATTTGCTTCTTTACAAGTTGGACCCTTTGATGGGTATGGTTTTGCCATCAGGATACTTTTTCCATTGTCCCCATGTCAAGCACCAAGCTGCCCTTTTCTGTCTGGATCTCTGTGAGTTCAAAGCCACGCTGAAAACAGCCAGGCATAGTGACTCATGCCTTTAATCCCAGGAAGTGATGGCAGAAAGCAGAAAAGTATTTAAGGCACGAGGACGAGGAACTAGAGCCTGGTTAAGCTTTTAGGCTTTTAGCAGCAGTTCAGCTGAGATCCATTTGGATGAGGACACAGACGTTTCCATTCTGAGGAAACAGGATCAGCTGAGGAATTGGCAAGGCGAGGTGGCTGTGGCTAGTTCTGTCTCTCTGATCTTCAGCATTCACCCCATACCTGGCTCTGAGTTTGTTTTTGTTAATAAGACCTTTTAAGATTTGTGCTACACTCTTTAATGGCACTAACCTCTTTAATAATTACAGCAGCGTCCCTTTGTGTACACTGTCTAAACTTTAAGCTTGCTCTCACACCTTTCCTCTGCCAAGCCAGTTAGTCCATTGTCTTTAAATTTAACCTCACTCTAACCCAGACCCAGAAAATATGGTCTGTACTCACTGATAAGTGGGTATTACCTGTTAAGTAAAAGATGATAATCATGCTACAACCCACAGACCCAGAAAGGTTAAGTAACAAGGAGGGCTCTAAGGGGAAGTGCATGGATCTCCCTGGGAAGGTGAAACAGAATAAATTTAGTGGGTGAACTTGGAGCGGGTGGGAATGGGAACAGGAGGGATCAGATTAGGGGAGAAGTAACGGAGGGAGAGAGTGCAGGGAGAGACAATTGGAACTGGGGGACCTTTGAGGGGCAGTGTGGAAACAGTGCGGTAGAAACTCCCAGGATTCTATGAGGGTGACCCTTAGCGAAGACTCCTAGTAATGGAGGATGCAGAACCTGAACTGGCCATCTTCTGCAACCAGATAGCTTCCAGTGGTGGGACTGGGACACCAACCCAGTCACAGAGCCTTCGACCCACAACCTGTCCTGCCTGCGAGTTGCGCTGGAGCAGTGGAAGCGCAGAACTGTGGGGGTGGCCAACCAAGCACTGGTTTAATCTTAGGCCCATGCCATGAGAGGAAGCCCATGCCCCAAACCGCCTGGATGGCCAGGAACTGGAGGCTGGACAGCCCAGAGACCTAGGATAGAAAAAAAAAAAAACCAATAAAATGATCCCGAATGATATCCTGCTATACTCATAGATCAGTGCCTAGTCCAATTGTCACCAGAGAGGCTTCCTCTGGCAGCTGATGGGAGCAGAGGCAGAGACCCCACAGCCAAGTAAAGCAGAGAGAGAGAACCCAAATTGGAGATCTCCATTCAGTCCCTCCCTTTGGAGCTCAGAGAACCCCATCGAAGAGGAGGAGAAAGAATTGATCCCAGCACTCGGGAGGCAGAGCCAGGCAGATCTCTGTGAGGAAGCAGAGCACAGAACAGGACCTAGGATCCGGGCACACAACCTCGGGGCCCACCCTTAGTGACCCACTTCATTGAGGCTTCATATTGTAAAGGCTCCAAATCTTCCCAAACACCATTACCATCTAGGGACCGAGTATTCAGATGCAGGAATCTGTAGGGACAGATCACCCTCAGATCGCAACGATGGGGGGTACATGAGGGGAGAGTCCTAGAGATACTTAGCGACTTCAGTCTTTCGATTTTGAGTGAGTCTATGGATTCCATTAAACTACAAGAAAATAAAGTAACCAAAGCGAGACATGCATGGATGCAATTCATTTTTATTAGAACCAAGAACAGGTGTTTCTAAGTGTCATTAAAATTGTCACTCTAGTTATTGGCATCCATTACAGAGAAGCAATAATGAATCTCTAAAATATTTCACATCATATATCTATAATTACTATTTTAATTATGTATAAGGGTGGGTATGGATGTGGATATGTGTACGTAAGTGCTGGTGCCCCTGGAGGCTGCAGACCTCGAACACCCTGGAATTGAAATTACAGACAGTTGTGAACTACCTCACATGGGCGCTGGAAACTGAACTCAGGTCCTCTAGAAGAGCAGCCAGTGCTGTTAATGGCTGTACCACCTCTCTAGTCCCACAACATGTATGTTCTAACACTGAGACTTACTTGTCATGTTACTTATACCACTGCATAGGTGCATAGACATTTCCATTTATTGATTCTTGGACTACATGGCAATGATTTGAACATTTGAAAAATGAAGGGGCACTGGAGAGATGGATCAGCAGTTAAGAGCACTGACTACTCTTCCAGAGGACCTGGGTTCAATTCCCAGCATCCATATGCATGTGTAACTTCAAATTAAAACAAAAACAAAAGCCAGTGATTACAGAAAAAGAAAGGAAGGAAGGAAGGAAGGAAGGAAGGAAGGAAGGAAGAAAGAAAGAAAGAAAGAAAGAAAGAAAGAAAGAAAGAAAGAAAGAAAGAAAGAAAGGAAGGAAGGAAGGAAGGAAGAAAACTGTGCACGCTGGCTCACACCTTTAACCCCAGCACTTGTGAGACAGAGGTAGGAGAGTTTCTGTGAATTTGAGGCCGTTCTGGTCCACAAAGGGAGTGGCAGGATAGCCAGGACTACATAGAGAAATCCTGTATAAAAATTTTATTCTTAAAATGATATTCAGGAAATTTCCTCAAAATAACATTAATGCTCTCAGCATTGGTTGTATATTAACCATGGACAAAATACAGAAATCATCTATGGACTTCTAAAGCAGATGCACTCTGGCTCTGTGTGTCCTAATGTCCTTCTCATGAACTAGCATGATGCTGGGAAATCAACATAAGGTGTTTGTGGAGGCAGACAGAGTGAGTGCTGACAGACAGATCCGTTGATGATGCTCATTACAAAGCCATTAGTGAATTTTGGAGAAAGGTATTAATAAAGGGGAGTCGGTGAGACATCATTAAATAGCTTAGGGGAGCCTGGAAATCTTATTTGTGTGGTAATAGTCACGCAAGCATCAAAGGAAACAGTAACTTATCTCTTTCCCTATTTCTTTCAGAATTGTCCCTAAAATGTGTCATAGTATACAAACAGACACACACTCTTATATAATAGTTGCCTGCAAAGGAAAACCAGTAAGACATTCCACGTTTATGTAAAGTGTCTGCACACATACAGCTATACTCAAAAACTGCAGTAAGAGCTTCCAGAGCAAGAGGTAGGTGAGTGCGCAGAGGGTGACGGTACCGACTCACACAGTCTGAGAAGCCACAGTGCCTTGCATCAGGGCAGAAGGTGATAAAGTTCCACAGAAAGCCAACCCAGGCTGACAAGCAGCCAAAGGTCCTAGAGCTAAGGACAAAGCCCTTGATCTCCCTCAGAACCAACATTCAGATTCAAACCATCAATTTAATGTGACACTGAGTGGACAGTTTCATGCTCTTCTTCAGTGGGTTAGACAAGCTTGATGAACTTCCACAAGAAGGTCAATCATGCCATCTTCCCAGGTAGTGTTCAAGACCAGCTTCAAGATCAATCCACAAGGTGACCCAAGGCCATAGTTTCTGTCCCAATATCCATCATCCCATCTGTCTCCTCAGGGCCCCCATGACTTCCTTGTTGCGCAGGCTGTAGATAAATGGGTTCAGAACAGGGGTGACAATGGAATAAAGCACAGCCAGTACCTTGTCCCTTGCAGGAGAATGCATGGAGTGTGGCTGGGTGTAGGTGGAGAGTCCAGTGGCATAGAACAGGCTGGCCACAGTCAGGTGAGAGGAGCAGGTGGACACAGCTCTACTCTGCCCTTTCCCTGAGCGCATCTGGAATACAACAACCAACACCCGAGCATAGGAAGCCAGAATGGCCAGGAAGGGTAGCAGCAGGATGACAAGGCCACTCATGAGGATTGTGTGCTCATATTGGGATGTGTCTTCACACACCAATGGCAGGAGAGATGGAACCTCACAGAAAAAGTGGTTAACAATCCGAGATCCACAGAACGGAAGCTGAAATGCATACAGCGTGTGCACCAAAGCGTTGACGGAACTGCTGCTCCAGGCACAGGCCACCATGGAGCAGCAGATCTTCCTGCTCATGAGCACAGGATAGTGCAGGGGCCGGCAGATGGCTATATACCTGTCATAGGACATGAAGCCCAGCAGGAGGGCTTCAGACCCACCCAGGCTCAGGAACACAAAGGCTTGGATCTCACAGCCCAGAAAGGAAATGGTCTTGGTGCCTGACAGGAAGTTAGCTGCCATCTTGGGTACGGTAGTGGAGATGTACATGATGTCGATGATGGAGAGCTGGCTGAGGAGGAAGTACATGGGGGTGTGGAGTGTTTTGTCTAGTCTGATGAGGTGGACCAGTGTGGTGTTGCCTATCAGAGTTACTGCAAAAAGGATGGTGATGACCGTGAAGAGGAGAGTGTCCATGTGGCCATACTGGAAAAGACCAACCAAGATGAAGTCTGTCACCGAGCTGTGATTTCCTATCTCCATGGCTTAGACTGAACCATCCAAACAGATACAATCTGGAAAAGGCATGTTCTGGTAAGGACTCCTGTTGGGAAGAAATCCAACGACAATCATGGGATAAATTATTCTGGAATAGCTCTCGGGCAATCTCTCTTCTCTCCTGTGTTTCAGGCTATTAGAGGGAAAAGTCTTTTTTAGTTATTTTTAATGTTTTTAATTTTGCTTAACCTGTTGCAATCATACGCATTAGTGTAAGACTTTGCTGTTTCAATGCATGCCTGCAGACACACTCATTTTCAAGAAAGGATTCCCGATTCTCTGTCCTTATAATTTCTACATGGATGGAGTGTTCAGTCCCCCTCTCAATTCAAGGTTTTTATAAGTTATAACTGAGGAAATCAGAACAAAGCTTTTGTGATTACAGAATGAAATTCAAATGATCATAAAAAAAGCCGTTTCATGGTTCTCAGCAAAATTTCTATTCCTCTTTGCAAATTCTTCCTGGTCAGAGACTAGAGCATGGGTCTCTATCCGTGATGGCATTAGCTCACTTGGTTCTATTATCTGTGTGAACAATGGTATTGACAGGAGAGTCTTAGGAAATAGAAACACAGAATTTACACAGGAAATTAATGAAACACTGAGATCATTGTGCAATGTAAAAATTAAGAGGATGTAGTATGGCTACAAGAGGACTACATAATGCAAGAAAACATCATGTGACACCACATTAAGCATTTTATTATGTTATAATATACATCTATTGCATAAAGAGACTGCTTTAAAGTAACAGAAAAACTGGGCAATATTTTTCAAATTCTCAAAATACTAATTATGAAAGAAAATTAAGCAGAAATTAATAGAGCAATGTAGAAAATGATTGTTACTTTTTATATAAAGACTTCAGTTAACCCACACCTCCCCAGTATTCCCAAGCCAGTAAAATGCTAAACTGCCCACAGTTTCATTTTGCTCCTAAATTGCCTTGGGTTTCAGATGTTTCCAGACCCTGGCACCAGTCACTGCCAAAAATGTGGAGTTCTATGCTGATTTCCACAGTGTGTGTGTGTGTGTGTGTGTGTGTGTGTGTGTGTGTGTGTGTGTGTGCAAACACCTGGCCCAGGCGAGTACTGTGCCCCCAAGTTACACCCTTAGTTATTGGTTTTTCAGGCTAGGTCTCACTATGCAGTCAGGCTGTGGACTTCATCTTGTTCAGTAGCCCAGGTGTGTTCTCAGCTTTCAATCTTTTCCTGCACCTCCTGAGTGCTGGGATACTGGGCTACCAGGACCAGTCCTTTTCTGGTTTCTCATCATTAGAGCATTAGTCAGTGTCCATTGAATTCTTGCATATGTTAAAGTTTTTTTTAAATGCTGTGAAACTGGAAAAAATACATTTTCCTTTCTCTTCATTACATTAAGAGCAGAATTTCGTGTTTGTTAAATGTGCTGGAAGTTACCTAGTCAGGTTTCTCCACCTCTACAGACAAAACTCAACTAGCAGCCCTAGTTACTGGACCTCCCCTCAGGTTACTGATGGGGAACTTTAGGCCATCCCAAACGCAGTGTGCGGCAGATATGGCAATTTCCCTTTGGAGGGAAAGTGTGCTGAGACAGCCCGGAGCAGTGGACACACCCGAGCTCCTCACTCCCACTGGATCCCTGTCACAACTGCCTCCTTTACTAGATGAGACTCTGTGTGAAGGTCATTTGGAACCAATGTAAAAGACATCAGCTGGCCTGATGTTTATCCTGACGCACTGAACACATGCATCAAATTACCACGTTGCACCCCAGTAATTAATAAATTAAGCAGAAATTAATAGAGCAGTGTAGAAAATGGTTGTGACTTTTTATAGAAAAACTTCGGTTAACCCACACCTTCCCAGTATTCCCCAAGCCAATACAATGCTAGACTTCCCACAGTTTTATTTTGCTTCTAAATCACTCTGGGTGTAAGATAATTAATTTTGAAATCAGAAAATATTCTAAATATGCTGAAAAAGGCGTATTTTGTGGACAAATTTGTCCTCCCAAACTGGGAGAACCCCAGTCCCTTTCTCCTTGTGAGAAAGGTCACGTGTTCGAGAATATCAAAGGACAGCATTCATGTACCTTGACATTACAGACATTTTAAAAGTGGTGCCTGGAATATGCAGTTAGCCAGGAGTTGATTCAGTTCAGGAGTATGGATGCACAAGTAGAACTTTACACAATAATGCCAAGACATACCTTCACCAGCAAGAGCACCACTGCTACAGAGTCTCCTCAACAAGATCAGTAGCAAATTCATCGGGGATTTCTGCTTTACTTCAGTAGTTCATTATCTGCAAGGCTCCTTTGTCAGGTGAGGGAGTGTGCTGGGACCAAGCCAGAATTCTGTCCTCCACCAAGCTGAGCTTTTGAACGTGAGGACCGTGGTGACCTTTTCCTCCAGATGACCAAATGTGAAGACTTCCTGTCCTTTCGTAAATTTAAGTCTAACCTAATTTTAACTACGGCATAAGCAACTGTGTATTAGAGATATGTATCTCCCTTGCCTAGGGTTTCTTCTCAAAAATGGAATACTAGGTAAGAATGAAAAGTGGACCTGTACAAAAATATATAGAAAGATAAGTCACCCAGAGATAATAGGTAGAAAGTCACAACTATGCCTCCATGACTAACTTTTAAATACAATGTTAATAGCCAGTGAATCAAGCTATTTAATCTGTGGATCAAAGAAGAAACCCTGGCTTCTAAAATCACTAATTCCAAGCACATTTTGGAAATTGTTAGCCCACTGTGATTTTGTAAGAGAGTTGCTTTTTGCCCCAGAAAAATAAACCTCACTTAACACTAATGACTTAAGTGGGTAAGAGATACCATTTCTAGCATCTATGGAAGACTTTTAAGGTCTGAAATCCTCTGGCTGCCTGTGGAAGATTGGACCTCCTAGGCATTCTTTCAGAATCCTTCTGGGAAAACATGGTCTCTTGTCCACAATTAAATAAGCACATCATGTGCAAAAGAGATGCCATTTTATTAGCACTCCTGTTTGCACTGCACAGTAGAATTTAAGAGTTCAGAATAAATGTCCAAAGCATATTTTCAAGTCACAACTGAAGCTGATAAGTTGAAAAAAGTCTCATTCTATTATACTGTTAACATGTTTGTCTGCAATGGAAGTGTAAGAAATAAGCTGCACTATATAGATATTAGAAACATCATAACTATGGTATTTCAAGGAATCATACAATCTAGGATTTGGCTTGTGTCGCATATGTCTGAAGACCGTCTTCAAATGTTCAGCATGATCACAGATGTAGGAGAATCATGTTTATGAAAGTCACAGGTCCATTGGATGTCGAAATCAAAAACAGTTCACTGTACCCCAGCTTGGAGAGGACATCAGATCACGGCAAAGGGCAATCTTTTCCTGCTGCCAAAACAGTCCTGCTAAATCTAAAGGAGTTATAGTTTTTCATTAGAAGAGAAAAATGAATCTGCCTAATGTTGACTGCATATTGAATTTTGAACAATTTTTCAATAAATCGCAACATCATAACAGCATTGTAAAAACTGGATGTTTGAAATAAATTATCCCAAAGTCATTCCCAGTTTGCATAGGTAACATGCTTAATTTTTAATCTATTAATACAAATGTTACCCTTTTACCTGGAGACAATAGTACACTTCTAAGAAAAAGCTTCAGTACCAATATAGCCCTTGATAATATTTACTGGGTTAATTATAAAAATTTGACCCAATCAATTTTAGTTCTCTCTTTACAAGTGACACTAAACAATTTTTTAATATTCATACTTTTTTCTACGAAACATTTTTCATGACAATTTTTTAGGTGTACAATAGTAGATTAAAAATGATTATTATTATTATTCCTGTATATTCCTTATTGCTATTTATTTGTAGATTAACAAGTGAAAAGTGTGCTTCATTAACCTTGAAATGAATATTTTGTACAACTTAACAGCCAAGTCTTTTCTTGTATCTTTCTGTGGCTTAAACATTCTTATAGGGAGTGTCATTTATGGTATCTCTTACCTGTTAGGCCTGGATCTTATGGCTTCTTCCACATTCATTGAAGTTTTTACCTTATTAACTAATGATCCCTTATAATCATAGTGCTACCACCACCATGCTTTTGATGTTTGGATTTATGCAAATTTCACTCTGCAAGTTTGGCCTTAGAAAATCTTTTCACTCCCTTTGCTTATTTTATACTCTCCTAATTTTACTACTACTTCTTTCCCTTGTGTGTTTAAGTTAAAATTCCAAGTTCAACCAATAACTAAGGTGTATTATTATCATCTGTATCATCATTTCTGTACCAAGCCATGAATGGTCTCGTCCAGAAAAACGGTTAGTTACACACGAAGTTCCCACGTGTAGCTGGCTTACAGGGACAATAAAAATAATTGTAACACCCTATTTGTCTTGAATACCAACTTCATCCTTTTTTGTAGATGTATGGTATGTTCTAATAGGTTGTATCACTTTTCCTGATTGTATTTTATTTGTTTGTTATTTTGTTGTATGTGTATGGGTATTTTGTTTACATGTGTTTCCATGTACCATGTACATGTTTGGTGCCTGGAGAGGCCAGAAGAGGGTGTCAGATCCTCTGAATTCTACAGATGGTTATGAACTGCCATGTGGGTGCTGGGAATTGAACCTGGGTCCTCCAGAAGAGCAGCCAGTGCCCTTAACAGCTGAACACTTCCACTTCTGCTTTAAACACTCCTGGTAGCTTTATAATGTCATGAAAAGATTTTTTTTTTCAAGAAAGGGATTTTCTGTGTAGCCCTGGCTGTTCTGGAACTTAGTCTGTAGACCAGGCTGGCCTCAGATTCAGAGATCCACCTGCCTTCCAAGATTTAATGCTGAGATTAAAGGCATGCACTACCAGTGCCCAGACATCATGAGAATTAATATAGTGCAAATAAATGTTATTTACAGAAATAAATTTTTCCTGAGGAGGTGAGAATACAGTACAGAACCACTAGATGATATCACTTCCTGAACTATAATAGTCATCGTAAGAGCTGAGGCTCCTCTTTTCTAAACGTTCACAATTGACAATTATTATTTGCAATACTAAAAGATACTGTAGTTTTATCCAGACCTGGTGACATATACCTGTAATCTCAGCACTTAGGAGGTGAGAATGGGAAGAGCAGAAATTCAGGGCCATTCTCCACTACATAGTGGGTTTGAAGCCCGAAACCTTGACTCAAAACAAATGAACATATAAGTAAATAAACACCAAACCAAACAAAATAAAAATATTTATGGGTTTGGTTATTTTAAGCCAGATATAAATATAACTTGCTGTCTTGCAGCATGGACTGGCATCAGCTGATATACTTCTGGTCGGTTTCTCCATTACGGTGTCAGAAGTTATACATGTGTGTACTTTTAAACAATATTTTTTTAAAGTGTATATGTATGGCTGTTTTGCCTGAATGTGTGTCTGTGTATCACTTTCGTGCTTCACACTTGCAGAAGCCAGAAAAGGACATCAGATCTCCTGGGACTGCTGTTTACAGATCACTGTGAGCCACTATATGGGTGCTGGGAATCGAACCCAGGTCCTCTGCAGGAGCAGTAAGTGCTCTTTACTGCTGAGATAGATCTTCTTCCTTCTTTTTACATTTGAGACAGAGTCTCATGCATCATGTGCTGGTCTTGAACTCATTATGTAGCTAATGTTGATCCCCTGCCTCCACCTCTCTGGTGATAGAATGACAGGCATTTGTTACCACACTAGGTCTGGGCATTCTAGGGAAGCACTCTAGTAACTGAGCTATGTACCTGGCTTCTGCATGTACCTTCATCACAAACATTTAATTACTCTAGGAATTTGAGTCCCCTGCTCTGTCATTTGCAAACTACTAACGCAATCTCCTTTTTATAGATGATAAATAGATATATTTTATGTTCAGCCATATGCATTTGTAAATCTCA
The DNA here is from genome assembly GCA_902168405.1 of Peromyscus aztecus. NCBI lineage: Eukaryota > Metazoa > Chordata > Mammalia > Rodentia > Cricetidae > Peromyscus > Peromyscus aztecus. Next base: position 33,790 of record CABHPQ010138842.1, on the reverse strand, counting down.
GGCCCAGGTGAACTTTATTGTTCATACCTCCAGAGAGAAATTCGCAAAGTGTTGTGGAATATTAGTTGAAGGTGTGTTGCAGTTGTTTATGCTGTGGAGTTTTTGCTTAATGATGCAAAGATGTGTTGCATTCTTTTATGCTGCATTTGTTTAGCTCTGTGAAGCTGTGTTACTTTGCCTGTCTAAAACACCCGATTGGTCTAATAAAGAGCTGAACGGCCAATAGCGAGGCAGGAGAGAGAAATAGGCGGGGCTGCCAGGCAGAGAGGATAAGTAGGAGGGGAAGAGAAGAGGGAAGAGTGGGAAAAGGAGAAGGAGAAGGACACCAGGGGCCAGCCACCTGCCACACAGCCAGCCATGGAGTAAGACGGAAAGAAGAGATACAGAATAAAGGAAGGTAAAAGCCCAGAGGCAAAGGGTAGATGGGATAATTTAAGTTTGCAAAGCTGGCTAGAAACAAGCCAAGTTAAGGCCAGGCATTCATAAGTAAGAATAAGTCTCCGTGTATTTATTTGGGAGCTGAGTGGTGGGCCCTCAAAGAGCAGAGAGTAAAAAAAAAAAAATCAACTACAGCAAAGCATGTGGAAAAGTTTCATTGTGAGTGTTTCTCACCAAATGCTGAAAGGACGGGGATCATAGCAAAAAAGAAATAAAAACCAAAAACAAAAGCAGAAGTTTTCACTCTCAGTAAAGAATACAATCTACCCCATGCCATGATTCTGCATCTCCCCACACTTCAGCTAGTGACCAGTTCCTACAGTAGAAAAGAAAAGGAAGCAGCTGAGAGAGCCAGGCACAATCTCCACAAATGCTAATGCTCATCCACATCTCTTATGTCATTTTCTTTATGCCTTAAGTATTGTATGGGTATATACTGCATATTGAGCATATTCCTTTCATAGACCTGGGCTCTCCCTTTTCTCTCCTCTTCCTAAGTAACCTCTGTCCTTTCACCTTTGACCTATAGCATCCATTGTATCCACTCAAGCAGAAGGAACGGCTCTGGAAAACTGTGTTGCACATTGCTGAATTTATTTTTCTGTTGTCTGTACTCAGAGATCCTTACTCGCTAGCCTTGCACACGGGACCCCCCTGACTGGCAACTGCTCTATCTCATGGTGCTCCTATTTTTCCTATCTTTTAAAGCATCCAAACTCACTCTGACAGGAAGAAACCTGAACTTCCCTGGTGCAGGAGAGATGTCTAGGATCTTCCTTTTTATCACACAGATAAAATGCCACCTCAAAGCTGTCCCCCGGATGTCCCTGTCAAGCCTCCTGTATCTCGTGCTTATCCCCTTCACTGTGCATGTCTCTTTGTTTGCCTTGTATCGTTGAATGGCAGCTTTATCCTTGACACTCATAGTCATCAGCACACACAAGCAGCAGGTCCATTTCACAGATTCAGTAACTACAGGTTTGACCGGATGTTTGATCCTGCATTGGAAGCACTTCCCAGAATAGAAAGGTCCCTCCATGGACCAGTGAGATGGCTTGGCAAGTAAAGTGCTTGGGGCCATTTGTGATGACCTAAGTTCAGTCATCAGGACCCACCTGGTTGAAGGAAAGAGCCAGCTCCCACTCAAATTGTCTTCTGACCTCCACACATGAGCCATGGCATGTACAACCCCAATAAATAAATAATTAACTGTAATTAAAAAGAAATAAAGCTCCTTCCATAATGCTGTTGGATGTGGAAGTGGTTATGAAAGTATCATAGACACATCATGATGAGGAAAGGTCTTATGGTAGAGCACAATAAAGGTCGGGGGAAAGTTCTTGTCCATGTTGACAGTCTCTTGTGTGGAGTGAAGACTAAATCCTCAGAAAGCCTGTGTTAAGGAAATTCCCTTTCTCTGAGTTAGTTGCTCACTTTCCCTCCCAGACTGACTTAGGAGCATGGCACGGGTCCTCATTCCTAGCCCTCCTCAGTGGTGTACATTGGCATTTGAGCATCAGGGCTGGTCAGCAGACCTGGCATCGACACACACTGTTTTAGAATATTAGAACTCACATACTCCTTCACAGTTCTCATGTTAGAAAACAAAATGGGCCGAAAGCCTGTAGTGAATTCTGCTTCAGTTCAGACAGATGCTAGTGGTATTGAACATGGTTAAAGGTCCCAAACTTTGTAAGGTTTTAACATCTTGGGAGTTTCCAAGTTCTTCAATTATAATTTTTCCTTTAGACTTACATTCCCCCAAATCAGCCTCCTGAGTGCCCCCTTCACCTCCTTGTTCCTGAGCGTGTAGATCAGAGGGTTGAGGAGAGGGGTGACCATGTTGTAGAAGAGGGTGAGGAACTTGCCCTGGTCTTTCGAGGAACTGGTTCCTGGCTGCATGTACATGTAGATGATATTTCCATAGAAAAGCGAGACCACGGTGAGGTGTGAGCCACACGTGTTGAAGACCTTGTGCCTCCCTGAGGATGACTGCATACTTAACACGGCCCTCACGATGTAGACGTAAGAAACCAAGATGAACACCAGAGGGGACAACACGATGCCTATTGCCAGGATGAAGGCAATGCCTTCGATGACAGCCGTGTTGACGCAGGCCATCCTGATGAGGGCGGGCATTTCACAGAGGAAGTGGTCCACCCTTCGGTACCCACAGCGAGGTAACCACAGGGTCATTGGGGACATAATCAAAGAGTTGGCCACACCACAGCCCCAGGCAAGAGACACTAAAATCAGGCAGAGTCTGGGGCTCATGATGACCATATAGTGCAGGGGCTTGCAGACGGCCACAAAGCGGTCATAGGCCATGACAGCTAGCAGCAAGCACTCCACACCCCCCAGGCCCAGGAACAGGACCAGCTGCAGAGCACAGCCCACATAGCTGATGGTCTTGTCCTGCCCACTGAGGTTGTAGAGCAGCTGCGGGATGGAGCTGCTGGTGAAGCTGAGGTCCAGGAAGGACAGGTGTGTGAGGAAGAAGTACATGGGGGTGTGCAGGTGCGGGTCCAGCCTCGACACCAGGATGATGGTGCTGTTGCCCAGCAGGGTCAGGAGGTAGGCAGGCAGGATGACCGCGAAGAGGACCCTCTCCAGCTGGGGCCGATCAGAGAAGCCTATAAGGATGAAATGGCTGAAGGTGCTGTCGTTGGTTGTGCCCATCTCTACTGCACCTGAGGAAGGTGGAAATAGATGATATATGATATATATATATATATATGATAGATAGATAGATGATAAATAGATGATAGATAGATTGATGATAGATCAATGATAGATAGATGATAGATAGATGATAGATAGATAGATAGATAGATAAATTATTACTAATGATACTTAGAACTTCTATGAAAACTTTCCATTCATGCATAGTTTACTGGGTTAGTTACAATAGTAGATAAAATACTTATAACAATGATCAAAAGACCTGTCAGAACACAACAGAAAACCTGAAAATATTTTTTTTTTGAGACAGGGTTTCTTTGTGTAGCTTTGGCTGTCCTGGAACTCTCTCTGTAGATCAGGCTAACCTCAAACTCACAGAGATCTGCCTATCTCTGTCTCCCAAGTACTGAGATTAAAGGTGTGTGCCGCCACTGCCCGACACTTTACATGAACAAAATTTTTGGTCAAAATTAAAAATAAAAACATTTTAAAGATCAAGAGAACAGAGTAAATTGGCAAACAATATACTTGGTCCATCTTCTGAAATAAAGATTCTGCATATATTTTTGAGACAGAGTCTCATTCCATAGCCCAAGTTGTTCAGGGATACGGTTTGTAGACGAGGTTGGCTTCAAACTCATGGTAAACTACCTGTTCCAGCCATATCTTTTGAATATGAAAATACATTTCAAACTTTGAGGAAATAATTTTACTTTTAATTCTCTGGAACGAGGTATTGCTGTTGTAATGGCTAAAGAAACTCCATTTTCTGCCAGGCATCCATCTTGGTACCCACTAGCCATTCGTCTCTGACTCCCATCCCTGGGAGATAAATTCCCAGTAACCCTGACTCAGTGAACCCCACCCAAAAATGTACAGCTGTGGTATGACTAACTGCTTTTTTGGCTTCTGTAACTTGCTTAAACAGATACCCAAAGATTGTTTAGGGTCACTTACCTTGGCAGAACAAACCAGTTTTTGCTTGCTTGTGTAGATACTGGAGGTCTTGAAGTTTTTCCTGTTTAAAAATCCTTCCCTCACTCTACTTCTCACGGCAATCTCAAATTTGGCTCAGAGATAATTCATCCTGCTAGCAGCTAATCAATACATCTTTTAGTTACAACTGGATTGAGTCTATGTTCTTTTTCCAGGGGTCGTAAACTCCATAACATTATCTAGCCTAGTTTGGCCTAAAACTCATGATTCCCCTGCTTCAGCCTCCCGAGCACTGGGACTGTAAGCATGTATCACTCCAGCTAGCTTCAAGAGCACTTAAAAACAGAAAAAAGAAAATCCTACATGTTTCCTGTAACTCCTTCATCCCCTGAACCAGGCTCCATGGAAACAAGCTAAAACTGGTTTGCTCTGCCTCACTCTGGAAAGAAACTGGACCATTTGTCCTGGGTCCACATTTACTTGTAAGTGAAACTGGTTCAGGATGATTGGTAACTTTGGACAGTCACTGAAGTTTTGGAAAGATTAGCTTCTCCCTTGTCTCCCCTTAGACTTAAGAAAGCACACATTAGAGTCTCTGCATCTCCATAATCTTTAAAATAATTTTCCTTTATTTTTAATTTATATATTTTGGGTGTTTTTCCTGCATGTATATCTATGCACTGTGTGTACAATGCCCTATGAGGCTGAAGAAGGCGTCAAATTTCCTGGGACTGGAGTTACAGATGGTTGTGGGCTACTATGTGAAAACTGGGAATCTATGTGAAAACTGGAAGAGCAGCCAGTGCTTGTAACCACTGAATTATCTTTCTAACACCACCATCCCCTTCTGAGACATGGTCTCATGTCCCCAAGTCTGACTTCTACCTTGTTATGTAGTCCAGGATGACCTTGAACTTCCGATCCTCTTGCCTCCATCTCCTGAATATTGGGATTACAGGCATGAGCCACCATGCCCATTTTATCAGATCTGTAATCCACACCAAATGGGAACTCATCTATCAAATGGGTTGTATGGATCTTCAACCACCCTTCACACTTGGTCTTTGATGAATTTGCTTCTAATGTTTTATCCCACACCTGGGGTTTTGCTTGTGGTAATGCAATGTCTTGTGAACCTGTCTTTTCTCAAATTAGATCATGGTTAGGATCATCCCCTGACCTTAATGACTGGCACTTGACGTGTGTTCAAGAGGACACCTTCATTCTGTATTAATTAAGATGCTTTTAATTAATTAATTATCAAGATGATGACTTGCCCCTAAAGGACATCTTGTATTTAATTAAAAAAACATTTTAATCCTTCTTGGAGGAATCACAGATTTGAATGAGATCTGTTTATTCCATAAATATGTCAGCCCAAATCTTCCCACCAGAGTCCCCTCCTCCAGCCATGACTGCCGACGTCAGCACCTGTCTGCCCCCTGTGAGAAGCTGTGCATGCCAGCTAAACTGGAGAACCATGTAATTGTCTCCACCTGAGGAAGAGTATTGAAACTTGGTACAAGTTAGGTAAAATACTGATATGTAAACTAATGGCAGTCTTTGAGTAAAGCAAGCATTTGGCCATATCCCCTTCTGTTTCTCTGTGTGGTAGCGGGATGAAGGAGTGAGCTCTTGGCAAAGAGGGAGAAATGCCCTTTTATGCTTCATTTCTTTCTTACTGATGCCAGGTTTCCCCCCCCCACCCCACATACAGGAACTTGGCTTTCTCCTGCTTTCCAATTTAGAAATAATCCTTACCCATCAGTCACTCTTTCCCAGGTAGTAGTCAACGTAACGCCAGTCAACAAAACACACTGACATCTCACAGAGCTTCAGGAGCTGAACTGATTTTTCCCAATTAACTAAGGAGTCAGTGTTCTCTGAAATGTAAAACTTCATCTAATCTAAGGTTTTAGGTGAACTTCATATGACTAATATTAAACAAAAAAGCCTAAGAAACAAAAACTGTCCTGTTTACAGAGAAGCCAGCCACAGTGGATGACAGTGTCCTGTGTCACCAGCGTCCCTGTTGCCTCAGTCTGCTCCTGACGGGGGATGGAAGGCATGGAGAAAGAATGAAAGAACTCTCTGCAACATCTGTTTCCCAGCATCCTTTGAGACATCATAATCGACCTTGTCGGCTTCCTCTGAGACAAACAGCATGGCTGACTGTGAGTACCCCCTCCCTTTACAAATGCCTTGCTTGGTGGTGGATAACACACGTGGGACTTAGACAGAGGGTGCTTCCTCTGTCTAGACCAGTGGTTCTCAACCTTCCTAATGCTTCAACCCTTTAATACAGTTCCTCATGTTTTGGTGACCTCCAGCCATAGAATTATTTTATTGCTACTTCATAATGGTAATGTTGCTACTGTTATGAATTGTAATGTAAATATCTGGCATGCAGGATATCTGACATATGATCCCCAAAGGGGTCACTACCCACAGGTTCTAGACCACTACCACTGGTCTAGACTAAGCAGAAGAAACCCTCCAATAAAGAAAAAAAAATCCTGGTTTTCAACCTAAAGAAGACCAGCCTGAAAGAGGCACGCTATCCCAGAAGACACAATAAGAAAGTGGGAAGAATGACCTTTGCTCCCTTGCCATCATGAGATGAGCACTGGCCGACCCAGGAGCATCACCTCGGGTCCAGCTGCCTGCAGACACTCACTATGAAGCCTGCTTTTTCTTTCTTCTCTTTCTAGCTTCTTTTCCTAAACATCATCAAAATCTTAAACCTGACTGTCATTCTCTCTCTCTCCCTCTCTCTCTCTCCCCCTTCTGAAAACATACCTTCCTCCCCCATATAGATGCTCTAGATTTCATTTGAAGAGCCTGTCTGCTTTTTTTAGACAGCTAATTCAGAAAGCCTGAGTCTCTCTCTTCCTTTTATCTATCTCCCTCCTCTGGGCAGTTACCTAGCTCTCCAGCTTGTTGTTTTATCTCCCAAACTCTGATAAAATGGTCCTCGAGTTTCCTTGACTTATTTTTCAAATTTCTCTATAAGATCAAAAACCTACAAAAGAGCTCTGGAGTCTCCCGGGACATCCACACACATCCATCCTCTCTACTCAAATATACGCACTGTCTCTAAGTTTGGCTTATCATTTTATCCCATATAACCTTTGAGTGGAAGAAAAAGATTGACTTACTACTCCTTTCTTTCCTTGGTCTTAAGGACACACATGACAGATGAACAATAAATAGTTTCCAACACATCTGATTTGGAACAAAGGTGATTGGTTCCAGACACTGGGTTCACCTGTTTATTTGGACTAAATTGTGAGGACCACCGTGCTCTTTGTACACACGAAATCAGGTTGTGTTTCACTTCTGTTTTTGGAAACAGCTTAGTGACAGTTACAGAAATGGGCACCTGCAAGAGGTCAGGGTGGCCCAGTGGTCTAAGATTCTGCATCCAGTAAATTCAGTCAGGGGTGCCTGACTGCCCCCATTGCAAACAAGCGCTGTTGATTTTGCATTTAGTACCCACCACTCAGCCACGACTACCGAGTCACAGTCTTTTTGTTGTTGTTGCCATGGATGTCTGAGTGGTTTTCCGTTACCTGCCTTATGTACTGTTTTTTCCCTTATCTTTCATCATCCTTGGAATGTCTTTGTTCATCTCCCTATCCCCAAGTGTTAGGTTTTTTCCTAATTTGATTCAAATATTTTCTGTGTGGTGTTTTCCTCCAATTAACTCATTGTTTTCAGAGTATCCTTCATGAGTCCTTGATAACAAATATATTTTACACATCTGTTTAGTATGGATGGATATACAAATTCTTGTCTATCACTTTACTTAACACATAATTTAAAATCTACTTCTTCTGGGGTATGTTTTTTGGCTGACTAGTTCAAATAAATCTAAGTCTGACTGTATATGGTTTTATTACCTAGCCTTTGAATTGGTTAATTAGTGTATATTCACCTGTGAGTATGACCCGGCATCAGGTGTTACTGTCAAATCCAGTAAGAGGGGTTGAGGATTTAGCTCAGTGTCGGGCTAGGCAAGCACAAGGCCCTGGGTTCAATCCTCAGCTCTGAAAACAGAATTCTGTAAGAGCAGAAATAATGTTTGCCTCTGCTTTGTATCATGGAATCATCCTCAAAGACCAGAAGGAGGCTGTTCATTCAGCATCCTGATGCACAAACTAAGGAGAGAAATTAAGTTTCAGAAGAAATTCCAGCCCCTGCCCTACTCACTGTTTTCGGCAGCATGTCGCCAAGTGGATTGAAGTGTCTGAACAGGAGAGGAGACTGTCACCTCAGCAAGCTGCTTGCTCTGGGCGTTCTGCCTGATGTCCTCTTGCTCTTTCGTCCAGCCTGAAGCTGATGGACTGTGAGTGGTTCTCTTCAGTGTCATAACACAGGAAGACACCCACGGGAGAAGGGAGGAGATCCCTAGAGTTCACTTCTCCTTGTTTAAATCCGGGGATCTACAACCTTCCTGCAGAGGGTTGTGAGGAGAAAATGCCAGAACCATGGTCTCCCCAGTGAGACAGAGGAGACAGTGAAGAGGTGGGGTGGGGGTTCAAATCCCCCATGGATCATTTGTGTGTCCTGTGGGAGGCACAGAGGCAGAAGCCAATTAGTCTCCTCTCGTCTTTGTATGGCCGTGTCTCTCTCCCCACCTGTGGCAGAGCATGAGGAAGGCAGACTTCTTCCTTCTTGATAGGAAATGAACTTATGAGCTCCTTACTCAAAGACACAAGATTGTTGGCGATTCCTGCAAATACAGAATCCTTTTTTCTAAGCAGCATTTTGTCATCTCAAGTCACTGAAAGGTCACCATCCCATACTGGAGCTCCATTGCACTTCGTCCCAATTTTTCTACTCCTGAGACATCCACTAAGCATCTTATGGAAGAGCAATGGGATCTGTAGCAGGTGGTTTCTTTTGTACCTGGAAGTGTGGTGCATACACTAACACTTCAGTGTGTTTGTATCTTACCTTTGAAAGTTCCCTGGATACATTTGAATGAGTAAACTAGTCTTTGTTTAGTAACTTGTTTATGCAAACATAGCTTAACCTTTAACGGAGTTTGTGATACCAAAGAAATAATTTAATAGCTTGACTGCATTGACCAACCTAACAACTTCATGAAAATAGTCTTAAACTGGACAGAAAGATTAGTTAAACCTTGGTTTACTGGTCCTGTGCTGGTGAACTAAGATATTTGTTATTTCCTCCTAGTGTGACAGACGGAGGTGGGGCACACAGGAAACAAAACACACTAATTACCTGATGATGGAGCCAGGGAAGAAAACAGTGTAATGAGTCCTGGGGCTAACAGTTGTTCCCCTGGAGACTGGAGTAAACTCACAGCTCAAACTTTGCTTTGCTCATTCTCTCCCTGAAGGGTGATCTCACCTCCTTACAGGTCCACAGCATTCTACAACCACCACCATCAACATCTTTACCACCGCCATCACCACCACCACCATCACCATCACCACCATCATCATCATCACTACCACCATCACCACCACCACCACCACCACCACCATCATCTCATCACCACCACCACCACCACCACCACCACCACCACCACCACCACCATCACCATCATCACCAACACCATCATCACCATCACCACCATCACCACTGTCACCAGCACTGTCACTATTACCACCACCACCACCACCACCACCACCACCATTATCACCACTACCATCACCATCACCACCCTCACCATCATCTTCACCACCACACTACCCTACCACACCTAGTCAGGTCTCTGCATACTGGGCTTTGTGCACTGAAACACAATTAATGAGTGACTTATGTAATTGAGACAATAGACAAGATATTATTTTATTTGTTTTTGCATGTGTGTGTGTAAGAGAGAGATAGAATGGGAGTGAGTACACGCCACAGTGCCTATGTGGAGGTCAGAGGACAACTTGCAGGGGCTGGATCTCCTTCTGCTTTGTTAAGGCGGGGTCTCTTGTCGCGTCTGTCCCATTGTGTATTTTGTGTTTGTTCGCCTGTGAGTTTCTGCATGGCTCTTCTGTCTCTGCCTCCCTTCTCACCACAGGACTGCCAGAATTACAGATGTGTGCACATCTGGAGATTGAACTCGGTTTCCCAGACTTGGACAGCAAGTGCTTTTATTATCCTCCGAGCCATCTTCCCAAGCCCAACAGTGAACTTATTTCTGCATTTTCACTTGCATAAGCCATGTTGTCCTCTTCTCCATGGACATGCTCGCAGAGTTTAGGGACACTGTGGTTTATCCTCATTTCCCCTGAGGCTACCGAAACCATCCTGGTAGGAATGAATACATTCTAAAGAGAGACACTTGTGACCCTCACTTCAGCTGTCAGACCACTGGGACAACAGATGCAAAGGACTGGAATTTCCCCACACCTTGACCAGGGCTGCTTAGCTCTGCATGCCTCTTGCTCTCTTAAAAGCTAAACTCCATGTCAGGACACTGAAGATGGGCTTGGGCACCACTGAGCCTCTTTGTTTCTCTTCACAATGTGACCACATTGAATACATTTTCTGTCTTTGCTTTTCACTTATCTCTTGCTCTGGCTAACTGAGAACAGATGGCCAAGCCTGGATTGTCAAGGCTGTCAGAGCTCAGGATTTGACCCTACAAATGTAACGCTATAACAAAAGGAACAGAAGCTAGGTCATTTAGAATATTATGATTATATAAGAAAGAAAATAAATACTTGTATGCATAGAAAATCAACAGAACCGCCCTGGAGTCTCAGTTGGGTTCCTGAATAAACCTTTGAAGGTGATAGTCTGTATGACTATGGTGTAAACACAACAAAGTGTGACTCTCAGAGAAGCCCACACCCATGTGCCTTCCCCCGGCACCTTACTTCTCTTAACCCTCACACTTAAGAATCTAAAAATTTGGATAAACCCAACTCTGCCTCTTAGCAACTCATTTTGAAATTCTCTTCTTTGTGAAAGCCAACGATCTAGTTTTACCTGCGTTGAGGTTCCTAAAAGCTGAAGGTACCCTCTAAGACACAGTGGCTGCTGGTGCCACTGTGGATCCATGTCTTGGTCCCTGCCTATGCTTACAAGCTGACCAAAGTGTGGCCCAGAAAAGAACCTGTCACTGCCAGGGGAGCTGTTGACTCCCTTACGAAAGCTGCTGAGTTGCGGGCACTCCCTACTTATGTGGCCTGTGTACTATGGGGGATGAGGGAATAAAGGCTGTGCAGGAAGACTGTGAGGAACACAGGACTCCACATAGGACAGCAGCATCAATGAGGATTGTCACCACTGCTGACAAGTCACTACAGTGCCTAAGCTCTAATTTCCTTTGGGTAAGGTGACAATGATTCCTGTCCTCACACATTTTTAAAAGTATATTATTTATTTTGGGGGGGCATACATAGAGATCAGAGGACAATTTGTGGGAGTCCATTCTCTTCTTCTGCCATGTGGGTGCTGGGCATTGAACTCAAGTGCTCAGACATCAGTTGGAGGTAAGTAACTTAACTCCATCCTTTCCTCTTTAAACAAAGGACAGAACATGTCACCTCTTCCTGCTTCCTCCAGGTGGCAGTATTGCTTGACATTTTGTGCACAACACTCTTCTAAGAGTCCCTCATAGGTTTATTAATCTAAATACTTCTATTCCAGTTCTTTTCTGTATGATGAATTGTAGTAAAATTCTTTGCCACTTGGGGATGGAGAGATGATTCAGCGGTTAAGGGCACTTGTTGAAGTGTCCGGGCTCAGTTCCCAGCACTCACGACTCACAACTGTTCCTAACTCTATTTCCAGGGGTCCAATATCCTCTTCTAGCCTCTCTGGGCACCGCACAAATGTAGTGCATAGACATGCATGCAGGCAAAGCACTTACACATAATATAAAATAAAGAAACCTAAAGAGAATATTTTTAAATTATTTCCCACCAAACCCCATTAAGTAGCTAGTAATTAACTCATTGGCACTTGTATTTACTATCCCACCAAAGCATGCTCTCCTATACTCCGTGTAATGCTCATTTAAATAGCAACTCTTGACCTTCAGGAATAATGTGGGGGATGTTTGACCTGTCCTCACACCTGCCCTCAGTCTCTGTATCCAGCAGCTGACCTAGTTTGAAAATCCAGGTGAGTGAAAGACTAGGGTGTTCTTGTAGTTGGTGCAAGCCAGATCCCTCCTGTTTTTCATGGAGAACAAGAACATCTTAGACAGTCCCAGGCATTCATTATTGCTGTGCCCGGATTATCTAACTACATACTAAAAGGTTTCTGTGGAATCATGTGTTGAGACATCTAATGAGAAATATGTCCATCTAATACACCTTTCTTCTCTGCCTTACATCTCAGCTTGAGACTTGGATGCCACAATCTTCTTCAATCACTGGCCCCTCCCCAGAATCGTTAGGAAGCAGAAGAACAAATTTGTAAAGTTTCGGGTTAAATACAAGGTGTGGGGATTTTTCTTTCTAGACATCCTATCAGCTCTACCCACACATGCCTCAGCTATGTTTTCTGTAAGTCGAGGATAAGAATATGCCAGACCTGTTACAGGTGTCACAGCTGCGGCTACTGGAGCAGAGGGGTGGGAAATGGAAGAACCAATTTTGTGAGGTTGGCTTTTTCTCAATGCATCTTGGTCCTAGGGCCCATGGGCAAAATGGCTGAGGTGTCAACACAGGAATTAGACATCTGCTTGTCAGTGGGTATCCCCTCATCAAGGTGATGTGGTAACAATACTCACCATGTAAGGTTCCTGGCCGCAACTGTTACCCCAGAGAAACAACCGGGTAGTCAGTACACTCCTCCATCATGGAGGGCATGGTGACCGTCTCCCACCCTTAAGGTCACCCTGGGAGAAAGTATGGAGAGACACTGATGCTCACAGGCAGCTGTAGTTATTGTCCATTTTTGTGAAAGAAACCACAACTTGCATGGGTTGAATTCCTCCACATGAGGCTTTCCTGTCTGTGGCTGTTGCTGGGTCTGTTGTAGACTCAAGGAACCTGCCTCTTTAAGACAGTGGGAATGAGGTTGAGTCAGAAAAAGCCTGGCATTTTGTGGATGTAACTTTGAACTTGCTATGTAGTCAGAGGATGAGCTTGAACTTTTGATCCTCCCGACTTCATCTCCCAAGTGCTAGGATTACAGACTTATACCTGCCCCCATTCTAGGTTTCGAGCCCATTAGGCAAGCACTCCACCAACTGAGCTACATACCCAGATCAACACTTAATCTCTGAGGAATGAAAGTCAACTTTGCACAGATGGGAGGGTGAAGTTTAGAACTGGCCATTTTTAAGTTACACAAACAACAAATTAGCAGAATCTGAACAGGAGGGCCTCTGTCACTGAGTCTAGACATGTTGCTAGTTTTATTTGTTATTGTCCTAAAACACTCTGACAAAAAGCAACCTGAGGAGGAAAGGGTTCATTTGGCTTATTTTCACAAGTCACAGGCAATCACTGAGGGGAAAACAAGGCAGGGACTCAAGCAGGAACCTGATGTAGAAACCATGGAGGACAGTCACTTGCTGGCTCACTTACAAGCTCACACTTAGCTACTTCTTTATTTAGCCCAGATTCAATTGTCCAAGAAATGGTGCAGTCCACAGTAGGCTGAGTCCTCCTGAACCAATCAAAACCCAAGACATGCCCACGGGCCAATCTGATCTAGCCAATTCCTCAGTCAGGGCTCTCTTCTCGGATGACTTTAGGCTGTGTCAAATTGACAATTAGAGCTCAGTAGGACAAGATGTGTTTCTCAAACCCTTTGTTGCTGTCAAGAGTAAATGAAGCATTCCCCAGCTGGCACTGTCTCCTCCATCAAGTTCACAGGAGTGAGCAGTTGCTCTTTGCTCTCACTATCTTCATTGGCCATTTCAAGTTGCCAAACCTATTATTGAGAAGATGGATCAAAGCAACTCTCCACAAAGAGGGACTTATGTTTCTTTTGTACATTTCCTCTGCTCAAGTGCAGCATTTTTTTCTTCCTTTTTTTCTCTTGAATTTTGTTTTATTCGGGTATGGATGTGAAGGGATGGGGAACAAATGGGACCAAGATACATTATGTGAAAAACACATAGAAATAAATACATAAATAAAATAATGTAAAAAACAAAGGTTCTCCTCCGATTCTCTCCTGGAGTTTTGGCAATAGAGTCACCGCTGTGTGCAGTAAGGCAAGCCTTTCCACGTCTTGGGTTGGGAGCAGATTCTGCTGGGGTTTGCCCTCAGTTCTGAGTCTGCTGTGGGAGTCACAGCAGTCAGGCCAGCCACAAGCAAACACTGAGCTTACACCGTAGGAGAGCCTGGCAGGGACTTAACGCACAGGGAGGTTTTCTCACAAACCAAGTGAAAACAAACCCGAGAAGTAACGAAACCCCTTTTCACCTAATGCCCCCATGCTGTCATCGTAGGTCACCTCCCTTTCTGCTTACCCAGAACCTTACGACAGACACGGGGTGGGGGACGGCAAACCAGAGCAAAGAACCAACTCCATTCCACAGAGGGCTTTAGGTGGGAATTTTGGAAATATAAAACATCAAACTATGCTGAAGTTGATGCTGAGTGGTGGACACGGAGAGACACTTTGTTCCTACGAATAAAACACCTGGGATGCTGTTAAAGAAAACCCGGGTTGGCAAACGGCTCAGTGGGTAAAGGTGTTTGCTGCCAAGGCTCTTGACTTGATTTGGAGCTCCTGGACCTGTACGGTTAAAGGAGAGAACGGACTCCTGCAAGTAGTCCTCTAACCTCCATACATCCACTGGGAAACATGCAGGCCAACACACACACACACACACACACACTAAAGAAACCAATAAAAATGTAATAAAAAAGAAATTAAAAAATAAACAAATGAAATAGAATTCTAAGGAAAGTCACATCCTCCTTGGCACCAAGGAACACGTTGGTGGGAACTTCCCTTTACTGTTTTCCTGGTTGCATTACTTACCTTTCCATTGCTGTGCCTAAGTCTCTTAGTGTTGATAAAGAAGCCATGCCCGGAGGCTCAGGGTTTCAGGTGATTCTGTCCATCCTGTCAGGAAGGCTTGGCTGAGCAGCTCCCCTCCCCTAACAGCCGGGAAACAACAAGGAGACGTGGCCTCCTGTTTGTTTCCTCTTTCCTAGTCCTGTTGATCTGTCTGGGGCCCGGAGCCAATCAGACAGTGCTACCCACTTTCAGGGCGGGTCTTCCCCTTCAGTGAAGCCTCTGCAAACACTCTCACTGACCCCCTCTGAGGTGTCCCTGGGTCTCCTGGGTGATTCTAAACCTAGTCACACTGACAAGGGAGGTGAGTGAACATACTCTGCTGTACTTATTCATGGATCGCGACAGGACAGGATGGAAGGGCTGGGTGACCGGCAATGTTCGGCTCATTCCTAAAGCAGATGATTTGCGACCTTACAACAGGCTTATAGCCCAGAAGATGTAAATCAATGGAGAGCTGCAGACTAGAGTTGATCAGACCGGGTACTGCCAACATTACCCAAGGCCTTGCATGGAGTGACGTCCAGGCCAGAGCTGCCTGACCCTCCCATACCCCTGAAACTAAAATAGGGACACGTGTGGGGACAGGACAGCACAGATGCTTATGCCCTAAACCATCAGGCCTGCTCCCCGCGGTCACTCTCCCCTCTGTCAACAATGCATCGAAGGCACCTGTTGTCCCCTTACCTTACCCTGAGAACACATTTCACCACGTGTCACACCTATAGGATACTGTAGGGACAAACAGTCAACCATAAAGAAGAAATTTAAAACACATGCCATCCTCATGCCTACCAAATCCCAGAACTCTTCAGAAAGAATCCAGTAACACGCCTGCTTTCTCTTTGCCACAGGGCAGCCTGAATTTCCCCCAAATCACCGTGGAACATTTTTCTCAGTCCCTTTCTTTCTTATTGAAATGTTTGCCTAAGAGTTTGCGTTCAGTCTCAGCTTTCATTGCCAATCTCACCAAGACAGCTTCCCTCTGGTCTGTCTGGAACCAGCCCTTACTTCCCTTCCCTCTCTGCTACCCAGCAGCAGCCTCCTGAGCGCCCCCTTCACCTCCTTGTTCCTGAGGGTGTAGATCAGGGGGTTGAGGAGAGGGGTGACGATGTTGTAGAAGAGGGTGAGGAACTTGCCCTGGTCCTGGGAGGAGCTGTTCCCCGGCTGCATGTACATGTAGATGATATTTCCGTAGAAAAGCGAGACCACGGTGAGGTGCGAGCCACACGTGTTGAAGGCCTTTTGCCGCCCTGCAGCGGAACGGATTTGCAGCACGGCCCTCACGATGTAGCCGTAGGAGACCAAGATGAATACCAGGGGAGACAGCACGATGCCTATGGCCAGAACGAAGACTGTGCCTTCTACCGCAGCCGTGTTGACGCAGGCCATCCTGATGAGGGCAGGCATTTCACAGAGGAAGTGGTCCACCCTGCGGCGCCCGCAGCGGGGTAAGCTGAGGGTCACTGGAGACATGGCCAAAGAATTGGCTACCCCGCAGCTCCAGGCCACTGAGACCAGGCCCACGCAGAGCTTGGGGCTCATAACCACCATGTAGTGCAGGGGCTTGCAGACGGCCACAAAGCGGTCATAGGCCATGACAGCTAGCAGCAAGCACTCCACACCCCCCAGGCCCAGGAACAGGACCAGCTGCAGAGCACAGCCCACATAGCTGATGGTCTTGTCCTGCCCACTGAGGTTGTAGAGCAGCTGCGGGATGGAGCTGCTGGTGAAGCTGAGGTCCAGGAAGGACAGGTGTGTGAGGAAGAAGTACATGGGGGTGTGCAGGTGCGGGTCCAGCCTCGACACCAGGATGATGGTGCTGTTGCCCAGCAGGGTCAGGAGGTAGGCAGGCAGGATGACCGCGAAGAGGACCCTCTCCAGCTGGGGCCGGTCAGAGAAGCCTATAAGGATGAAATGGCTGAAGGTGCTGTCGTTGGCTGTGCCCATCTCTACTGCACCTGAGGAAGAAGACATGGATACTGACAATAATCAGAGTAGACAGTGCTTCTGTCATTTGTTACTCATTGAGTTACAACAATGACGTGGACAATATTGACAGACAAGGAAACTGAGTCATGCATGTAGCAAGCCAGTTGTCCTGAGTAGAAACAGGACGGAGTTGGTTTTGAACTCAGCAATTGCCCCACTCACTCAGCCCTGCCTCCAGTTCCATGAAGGGAGAGATGGATTGTGCTGTGGCCCAACTTTTGATTCTCTCGAGATCCACGATCCCTAGCTCCTGTCCAAATACTCGGAGCACAACATATAGTCCCAAATAATCAACCAATGGGATTTGAAGATGCCCAGCACAGCTGACTGGACACTTGGACATCACCCATCTGAACTCATGTGGGTTTACTGACACACAGTCGTTTTTAAAAATAAATATGTTGGATTTTTTTCTGGAGATTTTCCATAATTTGGCAATTCAAGGACAGAATGGTATCACCTAACAATATCTTTACGAATTTTAAGTTTGGAATGTTACAAATATATCAGTTATATGTAGACATTATGCACTTTATAACTCACTGCAAAACATAAAGAAATCTATTATGAGCAAAGTCTGTCAAAACTGATAGGAACAAAGGCCATCTAGAGTATTATTCCCAGCAGAGGAGAGCTTAAACAAACACGGAGGTGAAGCCCGATGCCATTTCTGGGTCAAGTGAACTGTGGTCTGTGGCTCTGCTTCAATGTTTCAGTTATTCTTGCTGCTACTGCTGTGAGCTGAAGGGTCCAGAATCCACCCCAAACACCAGCCATCTAGAATGCAATAGCTAACCTTCTCCAAGTGTTGTGTGGTATCAAAGAGTGACTCAGCTCCTCATACATTTTCCACTCTGCACTACAGGGACACTCGAAATACTCTCTAGCCAACTGTCACTGATATCCGCACGTCTCTGGACAGCTGCAGGCTATCAGTAGTTACTTTAGAGTGTAGTCAAATGTTTTACCCAGATTTTCAACTGTGAAGGTGGTGGACACCCTAGCTGGATGCTTTTGATTCCAAAAATACATTCTGACCTTCTGATTATTATTTCTTAGGTATTTTTAGATATCTGAGTAGGAAAATGGCGTAGGAGACAATATGTCATCAGTGAAAGTGCATGCTTATAAAACCTCTTTCTGGGCATGCTGCTCAAGTAACACGGTGCTTGTTTTCCACCGAAGTACGTGGGAAATGTTGCTTAAAGAGAAACTGAATCCCAGTTTAAGGACTTTTATAAAAAAAAAATTACATTGTGTGTGTGTGTGTGTGTGTGTGTGTGTGTGTGAGAGAGAGAGAGAGAGAGCGAGCACTTTTGGAGGTCCGGGGATAACTTTCAGCAATCAGTTCTCCCCTTCCATTATGTGGGTTTAGGGGATCAGATTTAGGTCATCAGGCTTGGTGACAGGTTCCTTCACCCACGGTGTCTTCTTGCCAGCCAGAACAAGAAATGGAGAAGGCCCAGTGCCCAAGTTCCCATCCTGCTGGGAGAAGACCATCTGACCCATCTCACAGCTAAATAGCACATTGCATATTCCCTGCCTCTGGTTCATCTTTTCTGTGAAACTGTAACACACTGCAGGACAGGCAGAGAGGAAGGAAGGTTCTTTCTTTCATTCCCAGGTTCATAAAAGTGTAAATAAACCCAATTTCTCTACCAATTTCCATTCCCTAAGTTCTTTGGCATGCAGGAAAGCTGAGGTGGCCTGCATGCCCTGCATCAGTGCCACATGGGGACATGAGCCCATCCATGCATTCTTGATGGGAGTTTAAGTTGAAATCATAGTCTCGAAGAGATCACTACTTCTATGTACATACATCTCAATATTGTACATGTTGTTTTAATAGAAGAAACATGTTTCTTTTACAGCATTTAAAATTAAGTGTTTCCTTTTTGCCCCATTCATCTCATGGGTAGGAATCCATCCTGCATTTACTGACCCTTAGTCAGAGGACGCTCACCCTCCACACCATCTCCACAGCATCAAAACAGGCAGGTGATCCCTGGAAACAGTGTGTTTATAGTGAGTAACATCAGTTATTTCACAGACAATGCTGTTATGAATGAGAAGTGAGCAATTACTAAATCCAAATAAGCATAGGCATGTGACATCAACTGAAATTTTGTCCATGCAGATGCAGTCAGTTCAAATATGTAGAAACAGAACATGGAGCTGGGGCTCACTTTTTACCGCGCTTGCCTAGCAGGCACGAAGCCCTGTGGAATCTGTGGAATCTGTGGAAACTGAGTGTGGTGGTGAATCCCTACAGTTCCAGTCCTTGGGAAACAGAGGTGGGGAGGAGGATTAGGAGTTCAAGGCCATCTTTGGCTACACACAAGTTCAAGGCTATCCTCAGCTACACAACAACACAAAATGTATGGTGAGAATACACACATAACTAAATAATAAGTTAAATAATAATACTCTTTTTCTTAAAACAGGGTCTCACTATGTAGCCCTGGCTGGCCTAGAACTCACTATGGAGACCAGGCTGGCCTCAAACTCATAGAGATCTTCCTGTCTCTACCTCCCGAGTATTGGGATTAAAGGTATATACCACCATGCCTGGCAATAAATATTTGTTTAAAATCACTGATTGGCATATTTTCTAAGTATCATATTCCATTTTCATACTTCATTGCCTATTTCTCTTAAATATGTAACTCATGGTTATTGGTTAATGAAGACACATCAGTATCTTCATGTTTTAGATTTCTGGTCCTCAGTCGCCGATGAGAACGTTTCTCATGTTTAAAAGTCACTTGTTTGTAAACCGTTTGTTTTCCTATAAGTCACTTCTTCATTTCTCATTTTGTTGTAAGTTTTTCTTACCAGTTTCTTTGGGAAAGGATGTACAAATGGATCGCTCTTATTTCATACCTCACCCTACTACTGTATCATTCCAGACATTTGTTCTAGTTTAAGAAAAGTACACATATAAATGTGTGTGTGTGTGTGTGTGTGTGTGTGTGTGTGTGTGTGTTTAGGTGCCTGCAGAGGCCAGAAAGGGACACCAGAGCCACTGGAGCTGTAGCTATAGGTGGTTGTGAGCCTCCTGATGTGGGTGCTGATGTGGATGCTGATGTGGATTAGGAGTTCAAGGCCATCTTTGGCTACACACAAGTTCAAGGAACCCAACCCAGGTTCGCTGCAAGAGCAGTTCTCTTAACCACTGAGCCATCTGTCCCGCCCTTTGAGTGATAAAATGTTAACCCATCTTTTATTTTTGGCACTATCTTCTCAGAGATCATGACCTCAACTCTCTTTTGCTTTCTTCTAAACACTAGCAGAATGAGAAGAGAGACTAGGGAGGAAGATAAAAGAGGCTGAAAGCACAGTCAGCTGAAATGGGTCTCCCTTCACTATAACAACAACCCAGTGCTTCGAAGGATTTCATAGTATTTGACTCAGGAATCTGGAGAAGTCAGAGAACGAGGGATTGGGAACTGAGAAACAAGTCCCAGCCTATGAAGGACTTGGGTCTGATTTTCAGGACAACCTGAGTTCCAGTGTCCTTCCTAATATTCGTTCTCTTGACTGAAACAGTCAAGAACGACTTTACCCTTGATGTGGGATGTCTTTCTGTACACTGTGAATATGTGTTGCTTTGATTGGTTGATAAATAAAGCTGCATTGGCCTATGGCAAGGCATCTTAGAGGCAGGCAGAAATCCAAGCAGATAGACAGGAAGAGAAAGGAGAGGGGAGAGACACCAGCTGCCATCGAAGGAACAACGTGCCAGCAGACTGGTAAGCTACGGAACACGTGGCAAAACATAGATTAACAGAAATGGGTTAAGTTATAAGAGCTAGCTAGCAAGAAGCCTGACATAGGCCATGCGATTGGTAATTCATATTAAGTCTCTGAATGATTATTTTATAAGCGGCTGAGGGACCACGCGGCCGGGTGATACTGGAGAAACCTTCCAGCTACATACCCCAGGAAGGTTTGGTGTCCTTTTACGTTCATGTCTAAAGGGGATGTTTACACTTGTGGCTCCCATGGCATCAGCTCTTAAAATGTTGTCTCACTCACCCTCTTTAAAAAATTCAGGAGACTCTCATGCTCACTTGGGGTTTCTGTCTCTGCAAGGCCAGAAGCCATTACTGGAATCCTCAGATTTGGCATAAAGCACTATTGCAAATTTGCTTCTACTGAGCTGTTGATTTTTCTAATATGAGAATTTTGTCTCTCTCCCTAAAACAAAACAAACAAACATAAGACCTGAAATGGAGACAGGAGTGCCATCTCCTTGCAGCAGCTTCCCACTGGCACTGGCCTCTCTGTGAGAAAGGGGTTCCTAAGGGGTACATAGCACCTTTGTTGTCTGAAAGGCGCTAGGAAGGGTCCGCCCCCTTACTCTTTCTGGGCCCAGGACATTAGCATTTGGTCCAGGATTTCAGTTCCCTATGTAAGTACCTCTTGTCCAGAACCAGTGTAACTGTTGTCTTATTGATAAGACTCTAGACAAAAAAAAAAAAAAAGGAAATTAAAAGGGCTATTTAAGGCCAGCCCTTCCCAATTGCAAGTCTAATTAATGATTGTCTATGCCAACTTCATGGTGAAAATGTTATGACCCATGACTGACGAGACCCTTTCTGATGTTGACATGGGTACCTCCAACATCTGGAGACCCCTCTGAGACATATGAACACTAACATGGTAACCTCTTCTGAGACAAGGAGCATGCTCAGTCAGTAAACCACTTTACAAATGGCTTAGTTAGTAGTGGTTAACGCCTTTGATGGAGAAAACAGGGCTTCCCTTGTCCCAGCAAAACTGAGACCTCCTAAGACAAGGAGAAAAATCTGGTTTCACCCTCAGGGAAGCAAGCCTGAAGCCAAAGTTGAAAGGACACACAACACTCCCGAGGACATAAGAAGAGGGGGCAGTTGTCCCCTCAATGAGAGATGTGCTCCCAGACCCTGGAAGGCTCTCCCAGGACAGCTGCTTACAGGCCCTCACTGCTAAGCCTGTCTGCTCAGAAAGAGTACATTTTTTACTTTTCTATTTCCTCTCTCCAGGTACTCGTCAAAATCCATTCTTGTCCTTTGAACACACCCCCAACCCCAACTCATGCAACTGCCCAGACTCCATTGCTGAGACTGCTGCTTCCCTGACTTCTAATTCAAAAGGCATGTTTGTCCTTCCTTCCTTCCTTCCTTCCTTCCTTCCTTCCTTCCTTTCTCCCCCTCCCTCCTTTCCTTCTTCCTTTCCTTCCTTTTTTCCTTCCTTCCTTTCTTCTCTCTCTCCTTCTCTCCCTCCTTCCTTCTTTTGGTCCCTTCCCCGTAGCTGCTGAGATCTCCAGCTTTCTTGCGCTTTGGTTTCTTAAACTCTAATAAAGTAAAATTGTCCTTGAGTTTTCTTCTGGGTCCATTTTTAAATTCTTTTTTATCTACAAGGCTAACGAGCTGCAAAAGGGACCCTATGTGTCCCAGTGACGTTAAACTCATTAGATACTTTTTCATGCACCAAGCAGAGTTTCCTATGTTGGGGTAGCCTGAGACAGGCACATCCTTCCACCTTTCCCATCTGGACACAGAGCAGGCAGGTGCTCGTGGGTTAACTCAGGGCTGCAGCAGGGTGTGTTTTCTTGTCTTGGATAAATACGTTCTCTTTCTCTTCCTGACTCAGAGGGAAACACCACAGGAAGGAGCAGACACAAACTTGGAGCCCTGGCTTCTCCCTAGATGGTGAGGAGACAGGTGGAAAGGCCAAGAGGAAGCTGAAGATGGCTGCTCAAAGACCGTGTGACAGGGCATTGAAGACAGCAAAGCTGTCTACCTGCACCGAGGGGCCCTGTCCCTGCGAAACAGCTCTGTAATTTGTGGTTGGGAGCATAAGCAGGCAGTGTGTCACACCACTGTTACCTATGGGTGCCGATGGGTCAGACAGTGGGGATCTGCTGCCCCCATGTCTACCGGTCCATCTCAGAAATGACTGTACTTGATAGGAGTCAAGACTGCGTGGCTTTGCCAGATCCTAGAGGGCTGGCAGTATTCAGAAGAAACTATTTTAGTTTATTTGAAACCGAATTAAAACTTTGAAAACAAATTTATTTTATCATTTAGAAGACTAAAGATCTTGCCTTCCCCCACCCCCCAGTGTGAATATAAGAACAGTATGATGGGTACTGGATTATGTTCTCAGAGCAAGGGGTCTGGGTCATCATAAATTCCCAATGAGGAACCAATATATGTTTTATTGCTGTTTGGGGGTTGGGGGACCCAAGTAAAACTCAAATCTCAGATCTCATTTTTACCTGACAAAAATCAGTTTTCTTTTCCCAACAAACTAGTTCCGATACTAAGACACAGCAAAAAGCTCGTGTATTCTGTGTCCACTCAGTGCTTTTATAGCTAATCCTGTACAGTTAAGCAATGCAATGCGTGTCCCTGTGCTGCTGCTGTCCTCTGGGTGGGTCTGTGATTCTCATTCCCCCCATCCCCCAGGACCGGCACAAGCTAGGTGAGCGCTCTTCCACTGAGCTAAGTCCATCTTTGTTTTGCAAACCAGTCGAGAAGTGCGGATCTCTGAGATCAGCTCTCAGATTCCCAATCTACTCACCATGGTACTTGGATGCTGCTGGTGCCACTGTGCACCCCAATGCAGAAGGTGTGGTCCTGCACAGGTGATCTAGGCCAGAACATGCAGTGTCTTCCCCAGTTAGATGCACACAGCTGCTGCAGTTGGAGTCGCTGTGGAGAAAACCCACGTGCCTACCCCTGGCTTGGCATCATCCTCTGTCCGATGGGTCCTGATGCTTGCAGAGGGGGATGCTGAAGTTGCAAACAGGCAGCTCTCCAGAGGAGACTGGAGAGAGAGTTCTGAGTGGGTGTGGGCTCATCAGCATCCCCAAGGGAGGCAGGGACAGCATCCTCTCAGCATCTCCACGCTCTGGGCAATCTTCTGAACCCACCAGGGTCATTAACACATTCAAGTTGTAGTCCTGTGCCACCTCAGTGTTCCAGTCCCCACAGGTCCAACCAGAAAATGAGGGCCAGGAGAATTTGTCCCTTGATAGAAAAATAATTTAAAATAACATGCAAGCAAAATTTGGGCACTCCGTCTGTTGTTCAAAAGACAGGAGTACACAGGGGCTGATTTTCTCCTTCCCCTTGTCCACAAGAATTACTAGGTGGCTTAAAAAAATAGTTGAGGCACAACTAGTCCAATTCTACCCAGAACAGGATCACACACTTTTTAAAACCTAAGATCCATTAAAAACCCGTCAAATGTTTTTTGTTTGTTTTTTTTATATATCTTTAACCAATAATTTTATGTCAAGAAAGAGCCTGTTTTTCTAGACAGCTGAAAGACTCAGTTAATGAGTTGGCAAGTAATCTTGTATCATTTCTTTATTTTTACTGTTGAATTTGGGGAAACATTGGCATAGATATGTTTGTATTTTAGTTTTAGAAACTGAACTAATTTCTTGAGCTCCCTGATTTCTTTACTTGTGAAAACACATATATTTACTGTTTCTCTGTGGTACTGCAAACGAAGTCCAGGACTTCATATAGTCAGGCACATGTCGGCCACTGAATGCCCTCCACAGACCTGTGTCCTTGTTTCTAATGCTGCTGTGGAGGGAAAAATGATCTCACACAATAAAAAACTTAGAGGAAAAAAAAAAAACCAAATGGAAAAAATTAATAGAGGCCAAGTTCCCGAAATCAGCAAGGCAATCCCAGAGACCAGCAGCAGATGGAGTTAGAGTCATTGGCTAAGGAATTCACCAGAATGACCATGCGGGCACGTTTGACTAAATGCAGTCACAGCTACAGAAAATATTCCCTGCCAGCAACTGTGTACATGGCGGGTCCCTAGCTGAGTGTGCGCGCACATGCTGGCTGTCTACACCCTTTCCTCCTCCATGTACAGCAGAACAGAGTGACAGAGAGGCCCAGAAACAAACACCAGCCACAAACTGATGGGAGAGAGGACAAGTTTAACAAATTTTCTACTGCCTCCACGTTCTCTGCCCCGTGGGATGCTGGGAGTAGGAGCTGCCACTCAAAGTTGGGCGAATGGGTAGGGTCAATGCTGAATTCTGTCTTTCCCTAGCGTTCCTGATTCTGGGTCTTTTCAGTATGCTGAGAAAACTGGCCTATTTGGGGGAATTCATATATTAAACTAGTGACTTGATTCAGGAGAGTGAGACTGGAGGAGAAGAAAATATTCATGAAATTAGTTCTGTAAAGAACTCATCTAGTCTTCTGGAAATATAGATATCAATATATGTAGACACAGCTTGAGAGTTATAGCTTAGGACAAGTGAATCTAATGTTGGGAGTTGACTTTGTAATTATTCTTTATAGAGAAGAGAGTTTCCTAATTGTCAGAGCGATGTGAAGGAAGGAAGAGAAAGTGGCGAATGGTAATATTGCAGATTAGAAGAAAGTCCAGTCTGTACCAAGGGGGGTGCGCAATAAGAGAGAGATGATGGGGAGGAGAGCAGGTACCCAGACATCCCATGAAGGAATGTACTGCCGTACCGCTAAGAGAGACCCAGACACCATGAAGGCCTCTACATGGGTTCTGGGGACCTAAACTCTGGCACTTAATCACAGAGCCATCTCCTTGCCCCAGGTATCAATTTCTTTACAGAAATGTTTTAATCTAAGGTTCTCTACATTCCAAGTCAGTATAACATCTGACACATGGCCTGTGGGTCCTGAGGCAATGCACAATCTAATAGTATCATTGTGACATGCAGGGACCCAAATCCCCAGTAGAGGTCAATGAAACCATGCCTGGAAATGCAGCACTATCCCATCGCTGGAATCCTGTATTTCTCCAAAGCTGGCTCTCTACTTAGATTTCTTTTCCTGTACCTAAAATAGACTTGACACGTTTAGCACTTGGCATTAACCTTTATTGGATGGTGCTGACTGGTTACAAATAGTATCTATATATTGCATTTTGTAAAACATTTCTAGTTGTATCTTTTAATTCTCTTTCCAGGTTAATCATCCACTCATTCAACAAATATGCATTCAGCTATAACCACATGCAACCAGTGTTTGAAATCCTGGAATATGCTTAGGAACACATTGTCAATAAATACCCTGTTCTCTTCATGATGCTTACATCACACCACAAAAGAACAAATAAATTAGTAATTAAATAAAACTTCATAAATAAGAGTTTAGTATGGTGTACTGGGAGCTGATATATACTAATACGTACTATGTGGCGTAAGCAAGCCTCATAAGCCTGGTGAAGGGGAACTGGGACGGTGTGCTCTGGAGGTGTGGAGAGAATAGGTCTTCAGTGAGAAGACTTAGAGTGGGTTTATCAGAGAGGAGGAAACAGATAAAGAGGTACTGGGAAAGGAGAGTTGCAAGCAGCAATCACAGCTGGGGAGAAGCCCTGTGGTGGGAAGTTCTTGGGTGGACTTAGGAGAAGCCCTGTGGTGGGAAGTACTTGGGTGGACTTAGGAGAAGCCCTGTGGTGGGAAGTACTTGGGTGGACTTAGGAGAGGCCCTGTGGTGGGAAGTACTTGGTTGGCTACAGATCCACCATGGAGGCAAGGTCTCTAGAACAGAATAAAAAGGAACTCATGAGGGAGGAAGACAGAATTGGAGGAGGGACCGGGCTCAGGTCTTGAGGGCCCAAGAGCTCACCTTGAAGGGTGAAGTTTTCACTGGACTTTAGCCCTACTGAAAGGGTCAGTGCAGTGGCAGCACTGTCTGGGGTCTGAAAGGATGTGTTGAAGAAGAATGTGGTCAGGGAAGGACCAGCTGGGAAACCGCAGAGAGATGAGTACGATAATGCAGAAGGGAGGGCATGAAAGTGCAGGCTGAGATTGCCGCAGCTAGGGATCAAGACTGGCTGGACTCTCAGCCCCTTAGAAGCAGAGCCACACTGTCACTGCTGAGGGACTAGAGGTGGACAGTGGGATCAAGAACATGGTAAAGGAGTTGCTTGGTCTGAACAACTGAAGGAAAGATGCTGCCGTGTACAAGATATGAGACTTTTCTTCTGCTTTTAATTAGAGGGTGATTGTACTGTGGTAGGGTCTAGGGCTAAGTTTTGGACAGGCTGGGTTTTAAATGCCTGTACAGTTTAAGTCAACGGTTAAATATAAAAAGGTGTTGTTTGGGAGAAAGGGTAGGGAAAGTGGGGAAACAGGTGTCCATTTAGAGGATTTTACGGCCAGTGGGTTAGAATTCCAGAGAGGATGTTGAGAACATTTTAGGGATTGGAAAGGCCGGAGAAGGATCGAAGCAGGACATGCAAGATTTGAAATCTTAGAACACAGAGGACGAAATCTTTAATAACTCATGTTAGGTTGGTGACTGACATCTTGCTAGTAGGCACTGTGAGATGCCAAAACTCAGAGTTTTGGGGACACACCAGAGCCAGGAATTAGGGTCTCCATGGCAGGAAGGGTGGTCCTGGGACTCAGATGTATCCATTGTCTCAGTCCCAACAAGATGATTTCCATGTCCCTGTGAATGGTTGGAGATCCCACGGGAAATGTCATCTTGGGCCAATCATTGATCCAGGCTCTATTGATGGGTTAAAACCCCTCTGTTCCACCCAGATCATGCACTAAGATGACTTGTATGGTGTGTGAACTATACACAGGGGCATGTGAAGACCTGTCATTTCCTATCTGTAAATGAGAGACAGAGCAGAGAAGTATCTGCATATGACCAATTTAAAAAAAAATCTAGAAAGGAAGTCGTGTCAATAACATGATTAAAAGTAATAATATGGGCCATAAAATATCCATGGAAAAGGAAAACATCTTGAATTTTAAAGTAAAGTTGAAGAGGAAGATGAACTTTTTGGTGGAATATTCAGATAAAGAAAACTGGATTTATCAATTATTCCTATAGAGCTGTCATTTCAGAGCACGACATTTTAACATTTAACACTTATTTACCAGACACAGATATAGAGAGGGGTGAGAGCAAGTGAGCCTTCACTGACCTTTAAGGGCTTTGTTAGAAAGACAGAGAATATACGTGAAAAATAAGTTAAATATCATTATCATCTCATCACCTTCCTTACACGGTATTTAAATAAGAACTAAATTCTGGCCACTCGCCAATGATAACCTCACAAATCTCCATTAACTTCGAGGGTGTCATCAGTGTTCCTGCTCTAGCATTCATACCAGAAGCTGAGTCTGGGCGAGAAAGGATATTATTTATTGAGGTCTTAAGAACCAGTGTCAGGAGAAGAGGCAGAAAGCAAGTATATGCTGTTTCCTTCCCGGAGAGATTTGTCCCTGTGGGTGGATGGAGCTTTGAAAAAAAAAAAATCCAAACTTCTGAGAAATTCCTGCCTGTTTAGGTACTGAGGGTTGAGTTCAGGATGCTGAACAAGACAGCCAAGTGCTTTACAACTAAGCTACAGTCTCTGACTTTTTTTTTTTTTTTGAGGTTGAATCTTGCTATGGAGCCCACACTAACCTCAAAGTCCCGCCTCTGCCTCCCTGATGCTAGGATTACAGGCATGCACCACCACCAATGCCAGAGCACAGGCTTCCTTTAAAAACAATTAACCCATAGCCGGGCGGTGGTGGCGCACGCCTTTAATCCCAGCACTCGGGAGGCAGAGGCAGGCGGATCTCTGTGAGTTCGAGGCCAGCTTGGGCTACCAAGTGAGTTCCAGGAAAGGCGCAAAGCTACACAGAGAAACCCTGTTTCGGAAAAAAAAAAACCAAAAAAACAAAAACAACAACAACAATTAACCCAGGGGCCAGAGAAATTGCTCAGCAGTTAAGAGCACTTGCTACTCTTACAGAGGACCAGGGTTGGTTCCCAGAAGCCACATGGTGGCTTACCACCGTTCATAACTCCAGTTCAAGGAGATCTGAATTCCTCTTCTGACCTCCTCGGGCACTGCACACACATGGTGAACAAGCATACGTGGGAGCAGAACATCCATACACATAAAATAAGCAAATCTTAAAAAAAAAGAACATTTAAAATATTTTAAAGTAAACGATGAATCCAAAGACAAAAGGGGAGGTCTAGGAATCAGTGATACTGGATTTAGAGTAATGAACTTCAAAATAATTGAGAATTGGTTCCAAAATAAAGAGTTCGGGGACTGGAAAGATGGCTCAGTGGTTAAAACTTCTTGGGGCTCCAGAGGCCTGGAGTTCCGTTCCCTCCAGCCATGTTGGGCAGCTCACAACTGCCTGTAATCCCTGCTGCAGGATCTGACACCCTCTTCTGGCCTCTGCTGGCACTTGCACCGATGTAGCATACACACGCACAGGCATATATGCATATACACATAAAAATAAAATCTTTAAAAAAAACAGAAAAGATGGAAAGTAATTGACTGTAGTGCCAGGAAAAACAAACGTGTAAAGGAATGATTCTGAACCTATTAATCTAGAAGGAACTGTAGACTAAGTAGGATGACACATTCAACAAAAGAGAGAGAGAGAATGAAATCGAGAATGGAAAAGCAGAAAAGATTCAGAATTATGGGTCTCGCGGGCATAATATCAGCTGATTTTGAAGCAACCTCATTTCTCAGCCAAGCCTCATGGCACATACCTGCGCCCAGGACACTGGCTAGACAGGAAGACTGTGCCTCAAAAACAGACCAAACAGAAACAAGTAGAATTGATACCCCTACATCCCATTATACGGCATGTTGAGGATGAAAGGACAATCTCATTTAATTCTAGCTTATTACTGTGAAAATACACCAAGGGAAGACGAGACCTCTGGCAGCGGTTCGATGAGCCTGCTGCCTTTTCCAAGTCATTCACTCCACATAGTTCCTCAGTACGTGAACCACCCAGGATCCACTCCTTAGCCCCCACGGGAGAGTTTCCACAGAACAGGCCTGCAGAGCTGGCATTGGTGTGGCTTGTTGAAGCAGGGCACAGCCATGCTCCCCATCCGTCCAGGACCCCTGTGAAGCACAGCACTTCTGG
Organism: Peromyscus aztecus; assembly: GCA_902168405.1. Lineage (NCBI taxonomy): Eukaryota > Metazoa > Chordata > Mammalia > Rodentia > Cricetidae > Peromyscus > Peromyscus aztecus. The sequence continues at coordinate 3,861 of CABHPQ010138842.1, read as the reverse complement.
ATGGTTTCAGTACTCCTCAGTTCTAACAGCAGCAGCGAGATCAAGGAGACCCCTGGGGGTCCGGTTTCCAGGCCCTGCTTCTGCCATGGGTGGCAAGATAAGAGGGGTCGTGTCACAGACAAAAAAGTAGGGCCTGAGAATGCCGGAGAAGAGATGGCTGAACGTGTAGATGTAAGACCCGTTTGTGATGTTGTAGAAGGAGATTTCGCCTGCTTCGTAGTCCAGAAAGATCCCGATGCGGCGAGGTCGCTCATCTTGGAGCACAGGCACCGAGGGAGAGGCCAGGACCATGTACTCGCTTCCCCTCAGCAGCCACATGGCCCAGACGCCGTTCTCTGGAGATGGTGTGGTTTCCCCCTTTCTGGGCAGCGAGTCTTGGCATACCCCTAGCCCCCACTCTGCCCTTTCCCCCACGATGACTTCCCAGTAGTGTCTTCCAGAGGAGAAGCCCTGCAGGCCCAGGATGCAGGGCCAGGTATCAAAGCGTTCAGGGTTGCTTGGGACGTCCCTCCAGACCTCAGCGTCCTGCACACTGCGTAGGTCGGCGGTCAGGAGCAGACTGGGGTGCGCAGTGGCGGGATCCAGCTTCACATCCACTGTGGAGTTTTGCCAAGCGTGAGAATGAGCAGAAAGATCTAGCAAAACTTTATCTCTCTCTCCCCCCTTTTCTCCCTCCCTTCTTCCCTCTCTCCTTTTTTCTCCCTTTCTTCATTTATTCTACTGTGCTGGGGATGGACCCTAGTCTTGCATAGTACCACTGAGCGTCCGTTCCAGCTGGTAAAAACTCAGGCACCACTAAGGACCCTCAAACAGTTTCTCATTTCTCTCATCCAGAAAAACTGAGCCTGGCAAAAGCCTTGACTTGGGCCTCACAGAACTCTGCTGGACACAGTGGAACTTCAATTGCCCAATGACACGGTTAAACCCACTGCTTTGTGTGCAAAGGAACAACTAAATAAAGAGGAAGATACCAGAATGTGTGGCTTCCAGGCTGCTAACTACATAGAGATTCCTGGAAGGAGGAGTTCGGTGTGGGAAGGGGTAGGGATGGGGCAGAAGCTGCACCTTTTCTCCCTGCTCCCTATTCATCGCTTCTGTCTGCCTGTCCCTCTGTATCCTCCGAAACTCCTTCACCATAAATGGCCAAGTGGTGTTCCCCTGTGTTCTGTAAGCAGGCCTTGCAAATTAACTGTACTAACTGACCCTGAGAAGGGGAGTCCGAAGAAACCCTCCTGACCGCTGATCAGTCAGAAGTACAGGCCAGGACCAGTCCACTGCACGGTCACCCTACCAGCTGTTTAAAGACGAGCCACACCTATACTCCTTGAACAGTTCTTCAAATAGAAAGGGAAAGGATGCTACCAAACTCATTCTACGGAGCCAGTATCACCCTAATACCAAACCCAGAGAAGGGCACAATGGAAAATTACAAATTTCTCTGATGAAAATGGATGTGGAAAATTTCAGTAAATACTTCCAAACCAAATTTAAGAACACATGAAGAATGCCATATTCCATTGCCATGTTGGTTCATTCTAGCTATGAAAAGATGGTTCATTGTACACAAATCAGTATTGAGTAACCCAGCTGTGCTGGCTGGTCTTAATATCAACCTGACACAGCTAGAGTTATTTGAAAGGAGGGAACTGCAATTGAGAAAATGCCTCCAAAAGATTCGGTTGTAAGGCATTTTCTTAATTAGTGGTTGATGGGGGAGGGTCCAGCCCATTGTGGGTGGTGCCATTCCTGGGCTGGTAGTTCTGAGTTCTATAAGAAAGCAGACTGAGCAAGCCAGTAAGCAACACCCCTCCATGACCTCTGCATCAGCTGCTGTCTCCAGGTTCCTGTCCTGCCTGAGTTTCTGTCCTGATTTCTTTTGATGGTGAACTGTGATGGGGAAGCATAAGCTGAATAAACTTGCTTAATAAATAACAAAATCCCCAACTTGCTTTTGTTCATGAATTTGGTCACAGCAATAGTAACCTCAACTAAGACACCAGCACATAAATAAACCTAAGGGCAGAAATCACATGATCATCTCAACAGATATAGAAAAGACCTTTAATGATGCTGAATATCCATCACTCCATGATACCTCAACATAATAAAGGTTATAGAAGATAAACATAGCATTTCCTGTAAAGTCAGGGATGAGACAAGAAAACACAGTCCTCACAATGTAGTGCTTGAAGTCTTAGCCAGAGCAATAAGGCAAGATAAAGAAATAAGAGAACAAAGTTGAAGAAAGAAATTAAATTTTTCCTACTTACAGATGTAAGTACAATCATATACTTAAAAGACCCTCAGGACTTCACCAGAAAACTTTAGACATGATAAACACCTTCAGCAAAACAGTGGGCTACAAAACATACATCAAATATCAGTATCTTCTCTATCTACAAACAATGATCTTGATGAGAGAGAAAGAAAAATACCATCCATGATAGCTTCTAAAAAGCCAAAATAAAACAAAAAATAACAATAAAAGTCCTCCCAAAACTCCAGGAATGAACCTACCCAGGGAGGGGAAGAGCTTCTACAAAGAACACGTTAACGCGCCAAGGGAAGAAATCGAAAGACACCACCAGAAGACGGAAAGACTTCCCTGTCCACAGACTGGCAGAGTTATTATTATGAAATGGTTATGCTACTTAAAACAGCCTGCAGCTTACAATGATCCCCATCAAAATTCCAATAGGAATCTTAGAAAGAGGAAAAGCAATCCTAAAATTCATATGGAAGCACATAGGACCCAGAGAACTCAAAGCAATTCTGAGCAGAAAGAGCAAGTGTCATAATACCTGGTCTCAAATTTTACCACAGAGCCATAGTGACAAAATCAGTCTAGTGTTGATACAAAACCAGACTTATAGAGCAGTGGAGTAGAAGAGAGGACCCAGGTGTAAAACCACACAGCTACAACCAAATGAATCTCAACAAAAATGCCAGAATCGTGCATTGTGGGGAAAAAAAAAGAGTCTTTTCAGCAAGTGGTGTTGGGAAACTGGATATCATATTCCCATGCATAAGAATGAAGCTAGACCATTATCATTCAGCTAACACAAAAATTAACTCAAAATAAATCAAAGGCCTTAATAGAAGACCTAGAGCTATGAAAGTAATAATAGGAAATATCTATCATCTATCCAGATATAGGACATAAAAGCAAAAACAAAGTGATATTTGAGTGAGGGACAGAGACAGACAGGAGGTAAGGGGGGCATAGAGGGTGATGGGGTTGAGTATGAGCCAAGTACAATGATGCACATATATGAAAATGTGGGGATAGAAAGATGGCTCAGTGGTTAAGAGCACAGGGTGCTCTTGGAGAGAATCTGGGGTTCTGTTCTCGGCACCCACATTGCGTCTCATAACCGTCTATAACTCCAGGTGCAGGAGATCTGATGTCCTCTTCTGTTCTCTAAGGGCACTGTACACACATGGTGCAGGCAAAACAACTCATATGGAAAATACAAATAGAAATCACTTTTAGAAGAAAGAAAGTCATTACTTTGTATGCTTACCAAAAAAACCCAAAAAACAAAACCCTTAAAAATGGAGGCCACAACCTACATGGGAGGAGGTTGTCAGTCCTGTGGGGTGGACTGTCAGCCTGATTCCATCTCTGGGCTGATCTTGTCAGAAAAGGAATTGGGTTAGATTCCTAGTTGGGGAACCCACTGGGGCATTGGTTAAGTGTTGGAGGGAAGAGTCTAACACACTTCGGTGACCAAAGGCTCTGGAGTCAGTGAGAGAATGGGGTGGGGGAGAGATAATTTTTGCTTTATTTGTCTTTATCCCTGATGACAAGCACCAAGGCAGAGGTGAAGCTCTGGGACCCACAGACCACTCATGATAGCA
>CABHPQ010138841.1:9853-23844 GCA_902168405.1 Peromyscus aztecus | reverse complement strand
GGTGGCGGTGGTGGCAGGGATGGTGAAGGGGTGGGGATGATGGTGACTCCGTGACCCTTCTAGATCCAAAGTGATCCAGATTCTTATCTGAAGCCCTCCATATGTACTCCTTAGCCTGTGCATTAGTGACTTTGCTCCTGGGATCAAATGTCTGACAAGAAGCAACTTCAAAGGGATCGGGCTTGTGTTGACATACAATTTAGCAGGTACAGTCCACTGTGTCAAGGAAGGCATGGTGGTCGAAAAATTAGACAGTTGCTCATAGTGTCTCTGCAGTCAGGAAGCAGAGAGCAGACAGACAGGAAGTGGAGCAGGGCTATAAAACCTCAAGATCTGCTCATACTGACACCTCCTCCAGCAAAAGTCTCCATAATCTCCCACAGCAGCAGTACCAGCTGCAGAGCAAGTATTAGAACACCATGAGCCCATGGCAACGTCTCCAGCGTTATTCCCCCCCCTCCGCTCTCCCTGTGTGTTGATCTCACAGCTTACACAGACTCAACCCTTCCCTAGTATACTGACAGTGGCTTCCCCAGGGCCTCACACATCCTTCCTTCCCTTTCCAAGAGCTAGTCTTTCTGACCATTTGGAACTAAATGAAAAGTACCATGTTTGTGTCACTTTGTCCCTATCTGAGTTGGCTGGTCCAGTTCCAAGGCATTAAAATTGTGGGGCTAGTTAACATGTGTGTGCCTCATTTCCCTCCCTGTAGAATAAGGACATCAGGAACACTCAAGCTGCTTCATAGTTTTCTATGACAGGTTAATGTATGTATAATGCATTTGTATGTGCATGTATGTATGTGTATGCATATATAATGTACGTGCACGCATAGGTATGTATGTGTAATGTATGCAGACATATGGGTAATGCATTGTATATATGTGTATGTATGTGAAGTACTAAGAACATTGCCTGGCCTGGGGTTAGCCTTTAATCAATTTCGTGGATTAGCTGTGATTACCATACCCAGTTTATTGCTCCCAGCCTCCTATTTTTCTGAAGTAATTAGAATCTGTCTTGTTTGAAGAAGACATACAGAGGCACATTTTTATTTATATTTTGTACTATCCAAGTGTTCAGTGGCATCTCATTTATTATTGTTGGTAAGCCATCTTTGTTTCCATGGTAACCTCACAGAGTCACCTGTTTTTTGGACTTGGGAAGTTTGGGGCTCAGAGGATGGGGCAGAGGAGACTAGCCTGGCTTTGTCAACCTTTCTCCTGTGGCGTTTGTTCCTTCTTCCATCCATCTGTCCCCTGTCCCCGACTCCAAGCAGTTTTCCCTCCATCTGAATTTGTACAGTTCAAGTATCTTCTTTGTCCTCTGTGCGTCCAGTCTGTTTCTCCACCTGCTTCTGTCCGTCTTGTCCAATGCAGAGCTCTTCTTTTCCTTACCATTTCCATCAGGACATCACTGTCGCTTACATTATAATATCCATGGCATTAAAAACCTGTGACAAATAAAACCCAGAACTCTTATTTCCGGGAGGGTAAGAACGAGTAGTTACTCCTGCTTGCATTTGCATAGGATTTGGTAATTAGTGAATGCAGTTTGAACAGAGAAGCAGGTGATCTAAGACACTTCTAGGCTGTGAGAATCTCCACACAGACTTTTATTTTTAACTTAACCTCTATTTCTCTTACACTTTAGATCAGTGTAACACTAAATACCCAAACATTGAGGGTTAAATTTAGTTGTTGTAAAAAATCTTTAAAAAGAATTCTCAACTTTCCTTGTTGATCATGATGCTTTAGCAAACCACTTGTCAGAAATTTACATAAGAATATTAATTTTTTAAATTATAGTTTAAATCTATTATGCCTCTTATTTTTATATAAATGGGGCCAGCTGTTCCAGCAACATTCATAGATTTGATGGCTGTTACATGTTTTTACTCAGCCTATCCCCTGGGTTTTAACAGAAATCATTTCAGCTCAGTTTCACAGAATCTCCCCCGCCCCACTCCATTCCACTTTGATGTAGGCTGTGGGATTTGTGTTAATTACATACATTATTACCCAAGTGCAATGTTGAAGAGTAAAGTCCAGAGTCTCTGATTTATTGAGCTCCAATCCCTCCCTGCACAAGCTGCACCTTCAGGCACAATTCAAGTAGAGGACCCAACAGACTGAGTTACTGTGTCCATAGATTCCAATTAATTTTTCCAAGGCTGCATTTCTTATGAATTTCTGGGATTAGAAATATGGAAAGAAATTATTTACAAATTATTGTCTGTATAATTAAATCCAAAGTATTCAGTAACTGCAAAGTTTAAACAAGCTTTTTAAAGTATCTTCCTTGTGCATTTTAAAAATAATCTCACAATAATTTTAGAATTTTTGTTCAAAGTGGATAAAGTCCTATGACAGAGCCAGCATTGACATCATGTTACTATTCAGTTGGCTTTTTTTTTAAAATCATGCACTCCATTAAATAGAGTGTACCAATTATTACAGGGCAATAATAGTTCAATTCTGAAGTCAAAACACTGCTGATTTTCCTCTTCCCTCCTCCACACTAGGGGTGGAGCCCAGGGCCTTGCACATGCTAGACAATCTCCCATTACAGGACATCCCCAGCCACTGTTTCATTACTTTTTATTTTGAGACAGAGCTCAGTGTGTTGCTGGCATACTGGTATTTGAGGTATGTTGTGAACTGCTGTAAATGCATTGTCAGGGTTAGACAACTACATGGAATTTATTATGGACAACATGAATGAAATGTTGACTCAGTAAGGTGAGCCACAGGAACTGGCTTGATCTGGGCACTCCTGTTTGTACTTGAATCTTGTAAAGGAAAAGGGCATAGCAAGCATTTCTGTGTCCCTTCTTTATGAAAGTTAAAAGGACTTGCCTATAGCTTTATTGGAAAATTGAAAAGCGATCAGAACTCCGAAAAGAATGTATGCATTTTCACGCCTTTGGCTCCTGTCTTCTAAAGATTTCTCATGCCTTCCCAATTTGTTTTCTGAAATGTTTTCTCCTTAAAGGGAGATTTTAGGATTATAAAGGATGTAGTATACTGTCTCTAAAAAGAATACTCCGGCCTTTAAAAGCAACATGTACCACTTGCTAAGTATTTGTAAGTATTCATATCTGTAGAATGCCCCTTAATGGTTGATATGTGGATGCACATATTATTATTGGCATTAAATTACTGTCCCTGGTTGGTGGCATCTAAGATAGTTTTGGGTTGTTTTGTTTGTTTTTATGACAAGAGTCTTGTTTAGGAGATTGGGAATGGAGATGACCCTATTTGATATTTCTTAAAGACCTGCAGTTCAGTTGTATTACTTAAATGAGCCTTGATTTTCTTTTCTTTTCTCCTGTGTGTGGGTGTGTGCATGTGTATGTGTATGTGTGCTTGAGTGTGTGTGCATGTGTGTAGAGGCCACAAGCCAACCTTAAGAGCTGTCCACCTTGGTCATTGAGACAGTCCCTCCCTGGAACCTGGAACTCACCTGTGATGCTGGTGGTCAGCCAGCTCAGTGATCTTCTGTCTCCTTCCTCAGCACCAGGATTGCGAGCACAGGGTGGAGGAGTCAAGAAAGGATTCCAGTGTTTCCTGTCTGGGACTTTCCCTGGTTGTGGCCTGAAAGGCTTAATCAGTAGCTGGCTTCGTTGTTTCACACATTGCTTGACACTGTCGAGGAAGAGCTGCCTACAGCAAATTTCCCTGCTTCTCCTTAACCTGCCTCCCACTGTATCTGGCAAATGCATCGATTTATGACGTTCTGTTGTTTCCCAGTTATACAATGTTGATGCAAATGCTTCCACATTGGGATCCATCATTGAGGGTGACCTGAATCTATTCTCCTAGGCTATGGTCACCCGCGATTGAGTGAAAATGAAGTATCTCCTGTTTCGTTGGGGGGAAAAAGAAAGGAAAGGTTGTCAAATGTTCTTTCTGGTTCTAAAAGCACTCTCTTCCCTAATTGCTACCTGTAAGGCTTAAATGTCAGCTCCTGCCAGAAAGAATGTAATTTGGGGGTGTGGCCACCTCTGCTTCTATGCTTTTTAACTTTTCAGTAGTCCATAACTTTTCAATATCCGTGTTGCTAACATTTAAATGAAATAATTATATATTTACATAAAGGAATCGTCCTGGATAGAAAATATATGTTAATTATGAAGCCTTTATTTTATTCTTTAAGCTTTGGAGAGGATGCAAATAGAATCAAGAGGAAGACAATCTTTCCTGTTTCGTTGCAGTGGCACAAAGGCGGGCCGTAAGGCTCCACGGCAGCAGATGCTTTCCTCCCAAAGTCTCAGTGTCCTTTCTTGATGGCCATGCTTGCTCTACCTGAGTTGCTATGCCTTTAAATAGGAGATTCGTGGTGTGTGTGTGTGTGTGTGTGTGTGTGTGTGTGTGTGTGTGTGTAAGAGAGAGGGAGAGAGAGAGAGAGAGGGAGCGAGGGAGGGAGGGAGGGAGGGAGGGAGAGAGAGAGAGAGAGAGAGAGAGAGAGAGAGAGAGAGAGAGAGAGGTCTGTTTCCAGAGAATTCATGCCCCAACACATGGTGATCGAGTGGCCACACTTAGGCACTGGAATGCTGTTGAAGGTGTTGTAATGATCAAAACCCAGAGAAATCCCTGCCCTCCAGACACTTCTGTTAGAAAGCAAAAGATGCCTTATATAGGTAATAGATACATGTGATGTATAATGCATGAGGTGACCCTAAGGCAAGGGGAAATGTTGGTAAGAATCTGGGGGGAGTTGAAATTTTCCTACAGTGTCCAGGGGAAGGATGTAACATGAATTGCTAAACAGTCTTATTAATAAAAAACCCAGAGCCAGATATTGGGGTTAAAACCTGAGAGATCAGAGGAACAGGAAAAGCCATGTCAACCTTACCTTACCAGCCCTTAGTCTCCAAAGAGAGCTACTTCCTGTATACCCATGCCTATATGCCTTTCTGTTCTGCAATCTCACTTCCTCTCTCCACCCAGCTACATCACTTCCTGTCTGTCTGTACAGGCCTCCCGACCTTTATGGTTAGTGCTGGGATTAAAGGTGTGTGCCACCACACCTGGCTCTGTTCCCAGTGTGGCCTTGAACTCACAGAGGTCCAGGTGGATCTCTGCATCCTGGATGCTAGGATTAAAGGTGTGTGTTACCACTGCCTGACCTCTATGTTTACTATAGTGGCTGGCTTTTTCCTCTGATCCTCAGATAAGCTTCACTGGGGCACACAGATACAATATCAGCACAGAAGATTCTTGGTGACACTGGTACCCAGGGCGTAGGCCCCAGGGCAGCACAAGCAGGCACAGCAGTAGGAAGAGAAGTAATGGCCGTGACACATTTGATGAGATGGAAGGGGGAACAGGTTTGCAGTGTGGTGCAAGGACTTGGGGACAGCAGGACAGAGGCTAAAAGTAGTTCCCATAATGCACCAAAAACCCTGGGATTTCCCTTTCACTTACCCAGGCACCCTACCAACTACCTCTATACATATTAATTTAATCTTTACTGCAAATGAGTAAACTAATTATTTTTTATCTGTTCTACAGATGAGCCTATAACCAAAAGTGACTCTAGCTCCCCTAAATCACCTAAGGATATCTTGTACCCCCAATCCCTTCCTCTTAGCCACCATTCTGCTCTGTAAGACCTGCAAAGCTTTGACGACAGAGCTGTGACTGTCTCCTGCCCCATGTGAGAGGAAAAGGTGGCTGGAGAGTTAGTGGTATGCTCTCCCCCACTTCCCACCATCCTTTGTCAGTGAACTTTAGGATGAAAATGTAGTCCAAAGAATTTCGCTGGAGTCAGGGAAACCTCACCCTCCGGCAGAGGAAGCTACCTAGCAGGGGAGTCACATTGCTGCTATATTTAGCTGTCAGTCAATGCATTTACTAACCTGTCAGCTGTCTCCCCATTCAGGCCAGCCCAGAGCTTGGGTTTGCCTTACTTATTAAAAAGAACCCTTGCTGGTCCTCAGGTTGTCCTCATATTTCACTCATGTTCCTTACCCCAAGACTTCAGTCAAATCTACTCCCAGAATTGCTGTCGTGTAAGGGAGGACACATCAATGAGGCGCTGTGTCCTTGTTCCCAGTGCCTCGCTTCCCAGGGATGGGTGTGATTGCTCTCCAGTTGCTGTGGCCTCTCACTTTCAAAGAGTCATCTTCCACTCATAGCACAAGCTTTAGTTTTCTAGTCTCCATTTGGCTCTCGCCTCCGAATGCACAGAATGGCATGAAGGTCAATGCTTAGAAGGCATGTAGCTCATGTGGTCTGTGCTGACACGGGAAGCACCGAGGACTGAGGCACATTTCAGCCCTTGTAGAACTTTGGGTCTTCTGTTATTGCCAGCCAAAGAATTGCAGAGCATAATCATTTTCTCTACGCTCTGGAAGATGGACACATGATTGCTACTGTTCTTTGAATAATTCAGAGAAACTTCAGTTCTTTAGTTTGTAAATATCTAAATGGTGGTAAAGTATAGTCACTGTTGTGAAATAATACTGCATATCTTACTTTTGCTAAAAAGAACTGAGTCTGCAATTTTTTTTATTTTATGGGAGGAAACCACATGCAGCAAATGCAAGGTCAGTATTCTCTTGCCTTGAAGAACTCACATTAAGTGAAGGCAGACACCTTCAGTCACATATATCTTTTCAGCTTGGGGTTTTATCATGATTTATATTTTGATCAAACATTAAATGTATTCTTTTTGAAAAATTATTTTATTTTTAGTTAAGTGTATGTCTGTATGAGGGTATTCCCATTTAAGTACAGATGCCTTCAGAGGCTAGAAGGGAGGGGGACCTAGGATCCCCTGGAACTGGAATGGATGCTGGGAGCTGAACTCAGATCCTCTGCGAGAGTGGTACACACTCTCAACTGCAGCCCCATCTCTCCAGACTCATTTTTTCTTCAAAGAAAATTGTATAATGTACTATACTATACTATACTATACTATACTATAATGTATTCTTACATCAAATTGCCAATTATTAAAATCCATAAACATTTGAAATGATGAAAAATTTACATGCACAAATTATGAAGATTTTTTTTTTAATAACTCAGTATTTGGGAAAATTGAAAACAGGATAAAAATGCCTTTAAAAGGTGAGTGAGTTAAGGTTTTTATTTCTCCCGATTAAACACCGTGACCTAAAACAACCTGGGGAGGAAAAGTTTATTTCTCTTACATTTCTCCATCACAGTCCTTTGTCACTGAAGGAAGTCAGGGCGAGAACTGAAGCAGGACCCTGGAGGAGTGCTGCTTACTGGCTTGCTCCTCATGGCTTGCCTTCTCACATAACTGAGGACCACCTACCTAGGGATGGAACCATATACAGTGAGCTGGGCTGGCCTTCATCAATCATCAATCAAGAAAGTGCCCCCAAAACTTGCCCAAATGCCAATCTAGTGGAGGCATTTTCTCAAATGGGGTTCCTTCTTCCCAGATGTCTCTAGCTTGTCTCAAGTTGACATAAAACTAGCTAGCACAAAAAACATATTTTTCCAAAATTAGTATCCTTAACATAAATTGTCCCTTTGTGTCCAAGCACCACAAGCCAAATTCTCTCTAGTCTTCATATTACATCATCATCAGCCATGTTTTAAAAAACTGGAATATGCCATTCAATTAGGAGGCAATGAAGATCTTTGAAGTATACAGTTACACACAAAAATCAGGAGAAGTTGGTCCCAGAGGCCATAGCACTGGGGATTAGTATTACCTGGGTCCTAAAGGCCAAAGATATTTGGGATTTGAGAAGTACTGGCTCCATTTAAAAAATAGTGTCTTCTGTTACATTGTTCTGTGTCTCTAACTTTGTGGCAGAGCCATGATGTTTTTGTTACTGTTCCTCTGTAGTAGAACTTGAAATCAGGAACGATGGTAATGTCAGCAGCATGCTTTCTGCTCAGGACTGCTTTGGGAATGTAGGCTCTTTTGTTCCATATTAATTTAATTTTTTTCTATTTCTGCAGAGATTGTCATTGGAGTTTTGATGGGAGTGAGAAGGCTGAGAAAAGGGAGGGTGCAGGGAATATGTTTAACACACAATATATACTTGTACGAACATTGTAATAAAATTATCTGTGAGATGCTGCTGAGCATAGAAAGAACACTGCCATCCCGCCTGTCCTCTGCCCTGTCCACCACCCTGGAGGGCCTTGAAGGGGAGGACTTATCTGGTCATCTCTGCCACTGCTGGTCTTGCACAGACTTCAATATTCACTGGGCTGCTACTGAATGTCCAACTCTAAAGACCAGATTCTTTCTTTGGTCCCATTGACATTTAGGGCTCAGTAATTGTGTGTTGGACAAAGAAGAATATCTTTTACAATATGGAAGGCTTAACAGTATACCTGATCTCTTCTCGCTAGATGCCTGAACTGACAGTCAGTCACAGCAATCAGAAGTCCAGACATGGTCACATATTCCCAGAGGCGAAATTGCCTTGCTGAAACCACATTTTAAAATGCCTGAGGTTGAGTCAACTCTTAGGTATTTATTAGGGTAAAACATATGCTATTTTAAAGTCCCTCCCTCTCCTCTCTAGATGGCTTGGACAGTATGTAAGTCCCCCACCCCTCCTCTAGATGGCATAGACATTATATAAGTCCCTCCCTCTCCTCTCTAGATGGCATAGACAGTGTGTAAATCCCCCCCTCCTCTCTAGATGGCATAGACATTATGTAAGACACCCCCACTAGATGGCATTGACAGTATGTAAGCCCCCCCCCCCCCCGATGGCGTAGACAGTGTGTAAGTCCCCCCTCCTCTCTAGATGGCCTAGACGGTGTGTAATGATGCATACACGTTCTTACAGAGGAGGTATTTGAGTAAGAACCCTCATGACAGTCTTTTTTCCTCTTGCTTAGGAATCATTATGATTCCAGTAAATTGCTCACTAAATTTCATCTGTCGCCCTTGGTCCTGCTCAGATTCAGCTAAAGCCTGTTGAAATTGATTTTTGTGTCAGCTGTACAGCAGAGATGCAGTAAGGACCAGAGAGCTTCTCTTTCATTACTGTCTATTTTTTTTTCCTTCTGAATTACTTTAGATTTGGTGGGCCCTAATTATATTCCAGAGATTTCCTGGCTGACATTTCCTTTGTTTTAATGAAAACTTCTGGAGGTTTGAGGACGTTGTGGGGGAAGGTTTATTCAGCAGCAGCCATAAGAGTGTCAAGTGGGTCCCCATTTGTGCTCCTGAGCTGGGAACACTGCGGGCTTTTTGCTGTCTGACAGCTCTTGCTGCTGCTGCTGCTGCTGCTGCTGCTGCTGCGGCTAAGACACACTGGGGTGGACAGCTTCCTCCCAAAGCTCAGCACTGTCTGTCTTTGTGACTCTCTTCTGTCCTCCTTAGCCCCTCCCCCAGGCCTCATGGTCACAACCAACACCCCTCCCCCACACAAGGCTGTAAACCTCTGACTATCGGGGTCAGTGTGGGGTGTAGATGGCAAACCTGTGCAGGGCTGGGGAAGAAGACATCATGAGGACGTGTGTCTCTCCCTGACGGGTCCTCAGTGAAGCCCGTGAGATGATGAACTGTAGTGATGGAGCTTACTCAGGCCTCCAGGGCTCCTGCAGTTTGTTAGTTAACACTGAGAAGGAAAAACAAAAAGGAAACCTTTGTAGCAATCCTCCCAGGCCTCACTGCCTGGGCCCATGTGGTTGTCTCCTCCAAGGGCAGGCCCTTCCCTTGACGACAGCTTTCTGCTGTGGAGAGTGCCACCTCCAGCTTCATGGTGGGTCACGGAGGAAAAATACACAGTTCGCTAAGCCTAGAAACGTTGCATTTCTTAGCATGATTTAGAACCTATCTTTTGCAAGAAGCTGTCCTTGGCTGGGGTAGAAGATTCCATGGACAAGGAGGAACTTCCCTCCTGGGGTGTAGCGGCTGAGCTACCTTTAGGCCCAGAAGCATTTGGGCTTTAGGGACTCGGGAGAGAATGGTGGTCCCTGTGCAGCTCACGTGTGTCTCAGGCTGAGCACTATAGGCTTTCCCTCTCTGCCTTTGACAGGTAGCACCAACAATTCTCTATCTCAGGGAGTTTCTAGCTCTCTGTAATCACTGTATCCTGTTACCTTGAAAACAACTTCTCAGACCCTAATTTCACCAGGTGTCTACAAAATATTCCATCAGACACAGCAGAAACCCAAACCAACCACTGGAAGCCAGCAGCGGGTCTGAACTTTTAAGTTTCTTTTTTAATTTTGAGATTATAATTATATAGTTTTCCCCTTCCCTTTCCTCCCTCCAAACCCTCTCATATATCATACCTCCTTGCTGGCTTTCAAATTCATGGCCTCTTTTTTCATTAGTTGCTGTTACACACGTATATGTACATACGTATGTGCCCTTAGACAGAGCCTGCTCGGTCTGTCTAATGTTCCATGGATGCCTGTTTCCAGGGCTGACTACTTGCTATTGGAGAAGCAGTTGCTGTACTCTTCTCTAGGGAAGACTTTGTCTCCCATTCCCAGCATTCCTTAGTTGCTCTGTGTAGGGCTGATGTCTCATGGGCTTTTTCCCATTCAGTATTGTTGTGAACGTTTAGGTTTTCAAAATTAATATTTAACTGGTAGATATTTTCATATGAATTTTTCATTTTTAAATAACAACTTACATACATTGGATAGCTTCTGTTTTCTGTGAGTCACCACGAGGTCTTTCTTTTCCATATTCCACAAAGTTCCTCTTGGACTGAACTCCAGGTCCCCAATGCCATCTCTGTCCCCCAGGTGCCACTTTTGACTCAGAATAGAAGACACGATTGTGTGGTGGCGGGGCGGGAGGAAGAGCGCCGGAGTTGTCCAGAGCATTCTCTGTCCTTATCTTTTGAACTCCACCTCGAGGGGCTGAGTTCTCCCAGAGGGAGCAGAGGAGGATTACAGATGGGTGGCGCCATTCCATGGGTTGAATTAGACAGAAGCCAGGAAAGCGCTTGATTCTTTGCTCATTTGGGGGGATGGGCAGGAGGTGACTGGGAGTGTGTTCTTGGCTTGAGGCCAGGGCGCAGAGCCGGGTTCTGCTGCCTTCCAAGTTCTCCTCACCCCTCAGCTTGTCTGCCTTGTGGCTGCTGTCACTTCAGCTGGGCACACCATTCCTGGGCACAGACATTAGGCTCCTTGCCACAGAATCTGCATACATTAACCATTGTCTGCAAAAAAAAAAAATCGTGACGGACTCGCGTCCCTTGAAGCATCCATTTTGATCTATAAACTGAGCCATGCTGGCAGCCACAAAAACTGAGATGTCCTAGTTTCCAACAAAGAGAAGGGAGGTAGTGTCTTGTTTCCCACCAGGAGTCTATAAGAAAGCCTAGGCTCTCAGTGGGCCCAGCCCTGAATAGTCTTAAAACCTTGGAGAAGCTGGGCAGAGGATTGGCAGTGTGTGGTGCTGAGGGAGAGGGTTGTCTCATAGTGGCAGTTCTGGGCTAGGACTTTGCTGACTGTCCCATAGGCTGGGAACCCTCAAGAGCCAGGTCACAGTTCTGCAGATTTGCCAAGCAGAGCTTTTCAAGTCACCAGTGAGTGTCACATGACAAGCGAAGAAACAGTGGTTGTCTTTGACCTGGAGAAACCCTGATAGTAGAAGCTGTGCCAAGAATGTTCCATGAGCATTTGTGATTTTAAGGTTCTTTGGAACCATTCCATAGAATTCTCTTGCATAACTCCCCTGCCTCAAGGCATGTTTCCACTCCAGGATTTCTTTATTTTTATTTCTATGTGGATAGGTGTTTGTGGCTATGTATCATGGGCATACAGTGGCCCTGAAAGCCAGAAGAGAGCATCAGATCACCTGGAACTGGAATTACAGATGGTTGTGAATCATCATGTGGGTGCTGAGAATTGATCTGGAAGAGCATCCAGTGCTCTTAACCACTGAACCATCTCCAGCCCTCTAACAGCATGTTTCCATCTAAGGACAGTAGTATTCTTGAGGAGAATGCCCTGACATCTTGAGCATGAGACGGACAGGTCATAACTGAGCCTTCATCTTAACTGGGAGTGGGGGCTGGGGTGTGCCCTTAGCCTCCTTGTGATGTGCACAGGTGAAGCTGAATAGATCATTTCTGTTCCCCGAGATCTGCAGAGGGTTCCTGCGGGTTCTCTGGAGAGTTGAAAAGAGCTTCACTTAAATTCATTTTTACCTTCTCTTCAAGCAAAGCAATCACATTCACTGCCTGAAGCCTCTCCCAGTCATCCAGTCCCATACAGTTTGTGGCTAGACAGAAATACAGGGGACCCAAGGAGACTGGTGTGGAATGTGAATGGTCCCAAGAATGGAAACGCAGTCATCACATCTTGCATCTTCATCTAATGTGCTAGTTATTGGATACTGCTGAGTCCCTTCTCCATCACACCTGTAGAAGGCTTGGAGGAAATCTGTACCTAGTTGATTCTCGGGTCCTTTATCTTTAGCCTTCTGCATATCTCTGGGCTCTCTGTCCATCCCTCAGGTTCTAACACTTCCACCCTGGTCCAAATTGTCATCATCTTTCAATTGTCTCCAGACGGGAGCATGACTCTGGGTGGGGTACCCCCTTCAGCTAAGGGCGGTTTTAGAGTGTGTGTGATGGAGTTGAGAGCTTTCTGGGGCTTCAGTTTGTGGTGCAGACTCTAGGTCAGCTGTTTTCAACCTGTAGGTCACAAGCCCTTTGGGGGTCAAATGACCCTTTCATAGGGGTCACATATCAGATGCCTTGCATATCAGATATTTACATTAGGATTCATAGCAATAGAAAAAATTGCATTTATGAAGTAACAATGAAAATAATTTTATGGTTGGGGGTCAGCACAACATGAGGAACTATATTAAAGGGTCACAGCATTAGGAAGGCTGAGAACCACTGCTCTAGATGGTATACTGTGGCACCAGTGACTGATGGACAGACAGACAGATGAACAGATGTAGATAAATTTAACCAGAATTGATCTATGAGACAACACTTGCCATACCACGTGTTCTACACTCTTATCTCTTCTCTTTTTTGGTGGTTAGTATGGACCTAGGGCCTTGTGCATCCTGGGAAAGTGTTCTACCACTGAGCAACACTCTCAGTCCTTCTATTTGTTTGATTTGATTTGTTTTCATTATTCTGGAAATGCATATTGAAAAAAAGAAAAGAAGATCACAGCACTGGCTGGGATCAGCAGGGGTTAGCATAGAATGCTGTGGAAATACAAAGGCGGCACATTCATTTGCAACTAGGGAATTGAAGATGCTTTCCTTCATAGAGGGGGAATTGTCTCGAAGGTAATTCAGAAGAGAAGGAGCCACTCTGCTGTGTGAAGCCTTGGATGGGAGGATGAGATGCGCTGAGATTGTCTGATCTGGCATGTGTGCCTTATTGGGGAAAAATGTATTTTGGTGACCTAGAAATGAAAGCCCTCTCTTCCAGGCTAGCCTCAGGCTAGCAGCTCCACAGCTGGCTTGCTGGTCTTCAGAAAATAGCACCACAGAGGTGATGCTTCAGCAGCCGTTTCCTCAGAAACGGCTGTTTTCCCCTGCATTCATTTCCCGGGAGGAGACAAAGGAAAGCCTAAGCATGCTTGAGTGGGTCACGTTTTGTCTTGGTCATTTTATACGGAACAAGCATCAGCATAGTTCTTTACATCAAAGTGACACAGAAGAAAGGGAAAAGAGTGGATTTGTGACTGTCTGATGGACCCACAGGCCTCAGCGCCTGCGATCTCCAAACACCTGCGTGTGTGTGTGTGTGTGTGTGTGTGTGTGTGTGTGTGTGTGTGTGTGTAAGCCCAAGGTCAATGTTATATTTCTCCCTCCATAGCTCTTCATGTCTTTTGACACAGGGTCTTTCCCTGAACCTGGAGTTCATTGATTCAGTTGTCTGGCTGGTCAACAACTGCAGGCACCCACTTGTCTTTGCTGTCCTCTAAACCCAGTGCCAGGGTTAGAGATGTGCGCTGCTGGGCCTGGTATCCTTTGTGGGTGCCGGGGTCCAGTGCGCTGCTGGGCCTGGTATCCTTTGTGGGTGCCGGGGTCCAGTGCACTGC
>CABHPQ010138839.1:12632-23050 GCA_902168405.1 Peromyscus aztecus | reverse complement strand
AGAGAGAGAGAGAGAGAGAGAGAGAGAGAGAGAGAGAGAGAGAGAGAACAACAAAACAACTCCATTCCGTAATAGGTAGCACAGGTACCATAGATCGTGGTCTATACAGCTGTTTATGCCAAGGACTTCATTTCCATCCACACAAGCTTAGATTTTTTTTTTTTTTTCTATTTTCAGGTGAAGAAACTGAGACTCAGGAAGTAAGGCGTATTCGCTTCCCAAGGTCACTCAGCAGGTCAATGGGACAGCCCAGGCCCGAGTGAGCTCTACATGCCTGAGGACTCAGGGCTGCATTTCCCCCTCTGCATTGGCAAGAGAAGCATTTTCCAGACCACCCCCCACTCCAACTCACAAGAGGGAGGAGGAAGCCATTGCGCCTCTTGCTGGGGGTCCAGCCGAAGGGGAGTGACCTGTGATCTTCATACTCAGCGGGCAGCCAGCGGGCCAGGGCTTGGTTGGAGGCTCCCAGCCAGGGCCTCTTCCTGTGGTAGTGAAGGGGTAGGTGTCAGCAGGGTGCAGGGCCTGAAAGAGAGTGGGGAGCAAAGGCGGCCCCCCCCCATACCCACTTGTTGTTACATCTCCCTGTGATGGTCCGGTACTTGTTGCTGCACTTCTCGACCTGGTCCTGGAGAGCACAGCCACTGGCCTGGGACAGCAGGTGCAACTGTGGTTCTGTGAGCACATCTGGGGAGGAGGGGGCCAGGGGTCAGAGTCCAGAATCCTAGTTCTTTCCTGGGCTGGTCAGTTCCATCCCTTTGTCATCTCTAACATCGCCTAGGCTTTCCACGCCACCTCCCACATCTGGCTTTCTTCTTCTGCTCCCAGGCTAGGGCAGGCCTTGGGGGCTCCACGGGAAACACAGTACCAGTGACATTGAAGGGTCTGGATCCCTGTGCCTGAAGCTTCCCTTCTAGAAGCCCCAAGGCCACATGCATATAATCAGCAGCCTGAACAACTCTCTTGGTGGCTGCTACTGGCTGCTTGAAGTAGGCCAGGAGGTCCATGGGGCTGGCCGAGCCGCTGCGAAGGCGCTGCTTGATGCTGTCTCAGGGAGGAGGAGGAAGAGGAGGCTGGAGGAAGGTGCAGGCTACCAGCAGAGCCTCAGCCCAGCAGGGGTTCAGGTTGGGGAGATGACTTTGCCAAGAGCCCCATCCTCCCTCACTGAGCCTCCCAGGCTGGGATAGCCCCAGTCCCAAGCCCACCTCTTCTGTGTCCAATTATAGGCAGCATCCACTAGCAGCTTGGCCTCTGCTATGCAGTCTCGAAGGACTGAATCCTCCACTTGCCTGGGGGAAGCTGGTCAAAGGCGTGGATGGGGACTCAGTGTTCAAGGGAGCCACAGACTCCCCAGATCTAAGCGCTTTTCCCTCCACACCAATCTTCTGCCTTGGTGTCCAAGGTGCTCTTACCTGGGGCAGTGCCCTCAGAGGGTTGGGTAAGGATGAATGTGGCTAGGGCCCCTACCAGGGCCAGCAGCAGCTGCATCACGCAAGCAGAATCCCTGCTTCAGCTGAGCAGGCAAAGGATACCACAGACTCCCCAGTGAGTCTCCCGCTCCTTTCTCCCCCAAAGGACCAGAGACAGTTTTTTTCCTGCTCACTCTTCTCCGGAAGGAGTGAGGAGACTTTATATACCATCCTGGGGTAGAGAGGGCAGGTCCCTGCCTTCAGAAGCCCAGCCCCTGAGGCGGAGCTCCGGAACCTCGCTCAGGTTGTCAGCTGTGTGATTGACACTCTCCATCTGCTTTATTCCTCACCAGCTACCCCCTTGTTCCAAACCCACCTCTACTCGGGTCCATGGGTGCACTTCTCCCACAGTCCAAGCAGCGCTGGGGTTGTCGATGGCTCCAGTGAATAATGGATGGCCAAGGTCCCAACAAGAACACAGGGCTCGGCCCTATCACTAATTGCGGCCTGGGGAAGTCACTCCTCATTTCCACACCCCTGAAATAGGAGTTGGGTGGATGTTTGGAAAGGTTCTTTTCTTCCCGCATCAGGGCAGAAATGGGATCTGGACTTCCTGTCATATCCCCCATACTCAGCACAAGGCTTCATCCAGTAGGTGTTCGTTAAATATTTGTAGAGTGAATGAATGGTCAATGATTCAGTTCCCCCGCCCCATCTTACCTCTCTAGTGCTACCGGCTCTCTCCAAGCTGCCAGAGAAAGATCTCTGCCAGAGATGTCCCAGGTAAAGCTCATAGTGAGTGAGCCTCTGGCAGCATCCTGCACAGAGCTCAAGCGAGGCCCACTGCGGCTCTGGGAGATCCCTGATCTTTTCTCCATGCACAGCAATGGTGGGTTTAGTGTGTGCAACTGTGGGCTTGACTAACACAGCTTGCTGCACTAGGCCAGACGGAGCTGGGTCTCAATCCGGTTCCCCCACTGGCAGGGAGATCTTGGGTGGGCTCCCATTCCCTCGTCTTGGGTGCAAAACTCAACTCAGCCCTTCGGCCCCAGCCCCTTCACACCTCCAAGCCTTTCCTCCTGACAGGCCTTCTCTGGAGGAGCCTGGTGACCCCATCCCCATGTGCCTGGACAGCTAATGGTCATCTCTGGACGAGGCTCCAAAGCCACTGCCACTGTGCCCACAACCAGCCTATCCCGGTCCCTTCAGGAGGCCATGTCCATCCCCTCGTCAGCACAGACCCTGTACCTTCTAGACCTCATGAGACTCTTCCCCGGCTCTTCAACCCCTGCCCCCCCCCCCCCCCAACCTGCACAGTGCCTTCCCCTGCCCCTCCCTCCCACAGCAATGCCCCCTCCACTGCCGACCGGCCTCAACAGTTGCTCCTGAAACAGCCACTTGGCTTTGGCAATCCCTTTCACAAGCTCCAGTTAACAGGGCCTCCCCTATCTTATCTCCCGCCTTCAACAGAGGCCTCGACCTGTGTGCCCAAGGATAAAACGTTACAGGGAAGGATGAAGGTCTACTAGGTGCCCTGTTGACATGGACCTCAGTTTCCAAACTTGGGAGCCAGAGCAGAGATCCCAAGAGACTTTGAACTATAACGTACACAGCTTCCCTTCCCTTCCCCTCAAGATGCCCCAGGCTGGAACTGAGTGTGCCAGGTTGCCACACTGGTCTGCTTTACCCCACAGGAGCAGCTAGGTCTTTAGCAGCAGGCAGTTGGACGAGAGTGGCCATAGCCATGGGCTGGAGTGGTGGACTTGGGGGATAAGCTAGGGACAGAGCTAGAGCCCTGAGTTCTAGACCCAGCCCTAGCTGCTACATTGGTGCTATTTGGATATCTTAAGGATTTGAGCTTATTGACTACTCAGTTTAATGATGAGGTAATAGATAAGCAGGGACCCCCTCCCCCAAAGGGACCTTACAAGCTTGACCATGGAAGACAAGTTCTGGAGGCATTGCTAAAGCTGGTCCTTGGGTCTGGATTGGCAGGTAAAAGTTCACACAGGAGGCTGAAGGGGAAGCATGGCCTGTCATGTGGCTTCCCTAACCCCTGGAGCTAAGTGCTCCCTTCAACTTACATTCAGCCACCCTCCCATGGGACCCTGTCCCTAGGCCCCAGCCTCGATAACCTTCTATTTATAATCCCACCCTTTGACTACTTTCAACCCCACCCCACCCCACCTTTTTTTACCCAGCTCCCTCCAGGAGGCCATATTTGATTCCTTCCAAGTCAAGCTGGGGCCTAAATCCCTCATTCAGCACCAAGAAGCCCACTGAGAGCAGCTCAAAGAAGCACCCAAAAACTACTGGTATAATCCCATTGTCCTGTAGGCAAGGTGCCGCCCAAAGGTGACCTTCTCCTGAAGTGGGGGTTTTCCATAGCTGCCTGGGAGAGCTGTCAGGGAACACACATGACATGTTACCACAGTGTCCAGCACAGCAGTGCATTGAAGAAGCCTTTGAAAGGACCAAGCAGGCGCCATAACAGGCTGCTCAGTCTTCTCTCAGAGATCAGGCCTCAATCTCAGTTTCCTGAGACTTAAGCAAGCAGATTCTGGGAGGGTCACAAACAAAAGACATAGTCCTTGCAGCAGCTCCCTTTCTGCATGCACTCTGACTGCTCAAGGTTCAGCCAGTTGTTTACTGTCTGGGACCCCTCACCAACTTAGAGCTACGTGCATGGGTCAATGTGAACGTGGGAGGCCAGCCGACCTCCATGGCAGCTCAAGGACAAAGCCTGGGACTTGTCCAGGCCTGCCCCAAAATGATAACTGTAACCCCCAACCAGTAAATTCAAAGGTTACACACCTTCACCCAATCATATGATGCCAAGGCTTGTACCACCCTGCTTGCGGCTTTTTCCTTAAAAAAACCCTCACCCTGAGCGCTCAGGGCTGTCCTCCTCCACCTGCTGTGTTGAGTGTTGGACATGGACCAAGCCTGGGTTTGCTTGTTATCAATAAACCCCTGTGTGTTTTGCATCGAACATCGGCTCTGTGGTGGTCTTGTTTGGGGGGGGTCTCTCAACGTGGCCACAACACCTTGTTGCCTTTATTAAATTCTCACCCACTGCCCCTCAGGCAGCCATTGACTTCAGCCTGGTGGGAGGTTGAAGAACACAAAAGCTCCTCAGATCCTTCAGGGCTGGATCTCTAAAAGGGAGGCCTCCAAAGTAAGGGTGTCGGGCCCTCGTTCTCTGGACTAGGGGCACTCAAACCTACCGGATGGGACAGTGATGAAGGGAGCCCTCAATGAGATTCTCTAGCCTAGGTATCCACTGTGTCCTTCACTAAGACACAGGTCTAACCGACAGACAGGATCCTCACGTGCTCATGGTGGTCTGCTCTGACCTTGACTTTTGTCTGCAGTCAAAATAATCAGAAGGGACCAAAATAGGGTAGGACCAGAGGGGAGTGTAGGCAATGGCCATGGATCCCCATGCCTTCCCCCATGGGCCTTTTCTCATGGGATCTCACTGGGTTTTTGTTATTTTTCTTGTGGCCAAGTTTTGTCCAATGGCAACTAAGTATATCAGACACTAAGACCTCCTTCAGTATCCTCCTCTACCCATTAAAATAATTCGAGTGATGCTCATTAAATAAAACGAATTATAATGGCCAGAAATGTGTGGAAGTTTTCTTTCATTGATCTTTGTGTATATAATCATGGCAGTAAAACATATATGTGTATACACATACACACATACATATATATACACACCTATATATACACACACAGACACACCTATATATGCACACATATACACACATATTTACACATACATACACATACACATGCCTGTATAAATACACACATATACACATATACATACACACACACATACATACACACACCAGCTGGATGTGTGGTGGCACACGCCTGTAATCTCAGCACTTAGAAGGTGGAGGCAGGAGCATCTGTTTGGTTTTTTTTGTTTTTTCGAGACAGGGTTTCTCTGTGTAGCTTTGTGCCTTCCCTGGAATTCACTCTGTAGACCAGGCTGGCCTCGAACTCACAGAGATCCACCTGGCTCTGCCTCCCGAGTGCTGGGATTAAAGGCATGCGGCACCACTGCCCGGCATTTTGTTTGTTTGTTTGGTTGGTTTTTGGCAGGAGCATCTGGAGTCCAAGGTCGGCCTCAGCTTCACAGGGAGTTTGAGGTCAGTCTGAAATGCACGGACTCTGTCTGGAAATAAATAAACACATACGTGCGTATATACATACAAACATACTAACTATATAATAGGAAAAATATCATCGATTAATGTATATTTTAATTAAAGTGGTGTGTCTTAAATTGAGAGGAAATATCTACATATAGTTGGATTTTGTCATTGTTGGTTATGGTGTTTGGGACAAACTCTAATGTATTCTAGGCTGGCTTGTAACTCCTGCCTCGACCTCCCAAATCCTGACATTACAGGCATGTGCCACCACTCCTGGCTTACCATAGCAGGTTTAGTATTCAATACGTCGTTACATTTTCTCAATTTGCTCTTTAGATTTAAAGTCAGCAATTATTATACCAGGTGTGGTGGCACACACCTGTTACCCCGGCACACACCTGTTACCCCGGCACACACCTGTCAGTCACCCAGGTACACACCTGTCAGTCACCCCAGCACACACCTGTCACCACAGCACACGGGAGACTGAGAAAGTCCAAGATCAACCTGAGCTGCACAGGACTATCTCAGAAACAAGTAAGAGTTTAAAGAGAAGAAGCAGCTCAAGCTTGGAGATATAAATAAACTAGTGAAATATTCAGGTATGAAATAAATTGTACTTAATGATACAGTTTGCAGGACTGGAGAGATGGCTCAAGGGTTATGAGTATGTACTGCTCTCCCAGGGGACCTGAGTTCAGTTCCCAGCACCCACATTCCACAGCTCAGAACTGCCTGTAACTCCAGCTCCAGATCCAATGCCCTCTTCTGGATTCCAAGGGCACCTGCACTCATATACACATACCCACACGCAGACATGTATATATACAAGAAATTAAAAATTAATAAAAATAAATCTTTTAAAAATACAGTTTTCAGCCAGGTGGCGGTGGTGCACGCCTTTAGTCCCAGCACTCAGGAGGCAAAGGCAGGCGGATCTCTATGAGCTTGAGGCCAACCTGGTCTACAGAGTGAGTTCCAGGACAGCCAAAGCTGTTATAGTGAAACCCTGTCTCTAAACCTCCCTCCCTCCAAAGATACAGTTTTCACATACTGTTTTAAACTTAAATATTAATTAAAATGCTAGTCTTCATATAGAACTAAACTTTAACAGAATTAGAAGGAAATCGAATTCCATCTCCTCCACTTTATGAGTACTGCTTTATCATCATTTATAACAACTATTGTTTGAAACTATGGTTTGAAACAGGGTTTCATGTAGCCCAGGCTAGCCTTGAACTTGCTATGTAACCAAAGATGACCTTGAACTTCAGCTCCTCCTAACCACTCCTACCCAGAGCTGGGATTACAGGCATATACCACCACACCCAGTTCATGTGGTGCCAGGGATTGAACCCAGAGCCTTGTGCATGTTGGACGAGCACCCTCTCAACTGAGCTACAACCCCAGCCAAATGAAATGTTTAAATCCAAGCGTGCACAGCTTAGTCCTTACTCTTGAAGTAGATACACACAACGGAAGCAGCCATTGTATAACTGGGGGTTTTCTAAATGAACAACAGTACTTATGAGCAATAAAAACCCCACTTACTTGAAGCTCACAGGGTTTATTAACGTTAAGCACTATTTGCAGCAATTACTTAGCATGCAGAGCAACACAAACTGTATTTAGGGAGGAGAATCTTTCTTATTGTTGAAATCATTTAAGAGTGGCAATTGCGGGGTGATCGCAAGTCGTCTGACCCATTACCCGTGTAATGACTAAGTTCCTACAGCCTCTTCTTTTCTGTTCAAGGGTCAACAGCTTGCTCTGCTCGGTCATTAGTGACAAGACGGGAGACTTTCTTGTCCCTCCACAATGCACCTCTACACATATTTTGGGTCCCTGGAGAAAGAGAGAAAGGGATCACTGGGCTTTGAGTTGTCCTAGAGGTGCATAGTCCTAGAGAAGGGTCACCCTGAGGAGTCTGCACATTTTGTCTCTAGAGCAGCTGGAACCCCGGATGTTTCCACACCTCCTGGGGCTTGCAGCATCTCTCTAGCCCCCACTATCGTACCTCCCCACCTCCCACCACACCCCAGCCTTAATGGATACACACACACACCCCTCTAGGTCCTATGCACTCCCTTTTGCCAGAATAATTCTACTATTTTCCTCCAGGAAAACTTCCAATGGCCATTCCTGCTCACCCCGAAATACACCCCAGAGGCCTCTCATTGATGATGGTGACCCCAGGGGCACCACACAATGATGTTTCTCATGTCACATATTGAAGTTTCCTGAAGGAATAATGTCACCATGTCCATCTTCTAGATGGGTGGGAGAGGAGATCCCACACATGTTCTTTTAAGATGTATTTGCAGCACCCAGCACAGGGCTGGACCGGGTCTCAGAAGTGAACAACATTCTCACTTAACCCCCTAACTACACCCAGGGAAGAAAAACACATTCCCTCTCTGAGCTAGCTGGAATTTCTCAAATTCTCTTCGTTCTCCAGGGCCCAGTTAGGTCACAGAAATGGGTGGAGGGCAGGAGTGTGAGCCACCAGAGAAAAGAGAAGGTAAACAGACCACTAAGCATCGAGGCTACATGCTGGGACTATCAGGAGAGAGATCCTGCAGGTTGGGTGTTTGGGAAGCCTGGTTCTCTTTGAGGCTGGTGTGAGCTCTTCCCTCAGCAAGTGGAGCCTGGAACCTGCTTCTGGGTGTGGGTAGGTTTCTTTCCGGCCTGCCTGGGTCACAGGCTGGGGAGTCTCACGGGCTAGCTCTTCTTTCTCTGAAAGGGGGATGGCCGAAACAAAAAGTTGAGGCCGACCCACTCAGGACCTATCAGGAGGATCACACTTTGGGCAGGGATGAGACTCAAGGCTGCATTCCATGCCCAGCACTGAGGGGAAAGAGGAGGAAGAGGAGGAAGGAGGGGAAGAAGGAGGGGGAGGAGGAGGCAGAGGAAAAGGGGACCACTCTTGGAGATGACAAGGCTTCTTGGAGTGGTCGGGAAGTGGAGCTCCGACCAGCCAGCCCCTCAGCTTCTTGCCTGTGTTCCCTCCTTGTCTTCCCCCACCCTCCCTCTCAGGCTGTGAGAATACCAGACCATGAGGGAGTTGGGCCACTAGCTGAAGTCAGCATCCAGGCTCTCCAGTCGTCTCCTTCTGACCCCCAGCGCCTCACCGGCAGGGTTAACCTGCTGTTCCTCTGCTTTCTAAACACACTGACTTTCAGCGTCTAGCAAATTCTACCCTCTTCCAGACCAGAATATTGATCTGTGAGGGCTCTTCTTCTCAGCCTGGCTGACTCCCGCTGAGCGCCCAGGTCCCATCCATCCACAGGGAAACCTTGTCATGTTCTGTCCTTCCCCCTCCCCACAACGTTTTTTTTCCCACCCCACCCTGCTACCGGCCATGACTCAGCAGGCTTCGGCCTTCTGCTCCTTAATCTCACAGCGCCTTTCCAAACTTCATTATGCGCTAATGAATTGATTATGCTCCTCCGGTTCCCTGTAGATCTGTGAGAGCCACACAGAAAAGGTTGCCGCTCACAACAGCCTCCTTTGTCAGCATGCCTGGCAGGCCTGAACAGCATTTAGGGAACTGAGGTATTTACTGTGACTTTGTCTGCCACGGCTGTTGGGTCAGGAGATGATGGATTTGTGCCTGTACACGTCAGAACCCAGTACCTTTGGTAAGGGCCATTATTCTCTCTGGACCAGACTAGCTGTGGGTCAATGGATACTGTGGCAGAGCAGGCCTTGATGATCAATATCCAGGCCTAGACCGTGAGGACAGCTTCCTTCTCAGGTACCTTAAGCTCCAGCACTGGAGAACCTTCCCTCCCAGCCTCCCAGGGCAGTCTGAAACCTCAAACTTCTGCAATGACTTTCACAAGAACCGCCTACCCGCCATGGTGGAACTGCTGGCCACAGGCCCGATTGGATCTCTTTATCTCCTCTGCTCCAACTGTCCTGTTAAGACAGAGGACGCATCAGGGCCAGGGCTTGGCAGATCCACGCTTGCCCCCAGGGGTTCTTTGGAAAGGGGATTGTTTATCCCAGTGTCTCAAAACACTGAGATGTGTGTGGAAAGGGGGCTCCGCACTGTGCTGGAAGCCAGGAGCGTGTGTGTGTGTGTGTGTGTGTGTGTGTGTGTGTGTGTGTGTGTGTGTGTGTGTGTGTATGTGTGCATACCATGTGCTCCTAAAAGAGGCAGTTCTGAGTTCTCTACCTTTACTTAGCAACTCCTGAAAAATGCAACTTGGAGCTCTGGAGAACTGGTTTGAAAGTCCAACAAGGCTACCCCACTCCACCATACCCCTACCCCATCTGTGTGGCTTTGAGCAAGAACTTGACCTCTCTGAACTGCTAGTCAAGTCAGCAAGAGGTGGAAGGCTCAGTAGCAACTCTGCAGCTGGCCTGGAGACTTTCCCTGCACCGCCTCCTGGATGTAAGGATCCTGTGGGCTGGCTGCTCAGCTTGTGGGGATAGAAGACTCCTGGAATAGGGGTTGGCGGGAACCTGGGAGGGAAGGCCGCATCCTTCCTTAACTCCCCTGGGCTCACACACGTTTAATAAAGAACTAGCATAGAGCTGGGGAGAGCTCGGTTGATAGAATGCTTGCTGCTCCAACAGGAGGACCCAAGTTTGATCCCTAGAACCCACAGAAGAAACCAGGGGGCTGGACAGGCAGGTCCTCAGTTAAGAACATTTGCAGCTCTTACAGAAAGCCAAAATCGGGGCTGGAGAGATGGCTCAGAAGTTAAGAGCACCGACTGCTCTTCCAGAGATCCTAAGTTCAATTTCCAGCACCCACATGGTGTCTCACAACCATCTGTAATGAGATCTGGCACCCTCTCCTGTATACATAATAAATAAATAAATCTTAAAA
>CABHPQ010138838.1:36883-68399 GCA_902168405.1 Peromyscus aztecus | reverse complement strand
ACACACACACACACACACACACACGCACGCACCCCACAGAAGAATTTTCATTGAGGTCAATGTACATAAAGAAGTCCCTGACAAAGAGGACAGGAACAAAGTGATTGAATGACAAGAAAACACAAGCAAATGGCTTGTCCTTGGAGAATGAGGGCAATTCAGACTATGAAAAGTGAATTCAATAAATAAGGAGTTAGCAACAAAGAAAACTCAACAGAAGTGAAACAAGAAGTGAAAAACACAATAAGCATAATGGTAAATCAATGAAAAGCCTCACCACCAGAATAGATCAAGTAGGAGACAGACGATCAGGGCTTGTATACAAGGTAAGTCAAAAAGAAAAGTCAAGCTGGGTGGTGGTGGTTGTCTTTTTCTGTATGAATTTATAGGACTTTAATCCCAGCACTCTGGAGGCAGAGGCAGGCGGATCTCTGTGAGCTCAAGGCCAGCCTGATCTACAGAGAGAGTTCGAGGACTGTCTCACAGAGAACCTCCCCCCCCAAAAAAAAAGAACAAAACAAACAAACAAATCAGACGCTCCATGCAAGTAGCACTAGTAAAATGTGAAAGTGAAATTACAGCTGCATCTTCTACATTGATATAAAACATTCTAATAGTTGATGCAGTAACTGTCACCATGGAGAGCATTCCTGGGAAGCTGGATAATCATTTCCTTCATGATGCAAATGAAGTGACAATAAGAACCAACTTTATGTTGCCCTCTCAGTTCTCCACTATTCACAGCCAAATAGCTGGGTTTCCATGATTAGCAACATCAACTTTGGGTGGGGAAGAAACTTCAGGAACTCTGGATTTAAAAGAAAATAGGTGTCTCTGCAAGTTGCTGGTCTAAACACTACTGATAGACAAGGCTTGAATTCATCCTGTGCTGTTCGACTTTTACCACTAGATGATGATCTTATCATTTTGCTGACTCAGGAAACGAGTTTGTCTTCTGGGAATCATGTTATAGATGCTTCTAGATAAAACACAGATCTGTGAGCCCATCGCTAAACAAGTCAGTTACACCATCCATCTATGGCCCTGGAAACATCAAGGGAGAGGAGGAAGGAAGGAAATAAGAAAAAGAGTGGAAACGGGCATGATCTACCATTCTGCAGACTCCACACAACTATAGTAATCAGTAACCACAACAAATGGACATACCTGCACTAGGCTCACTCAACACCAGCCCTAGCCACTATTATTCTAGGAAGGGGCAGAGACAAACAGAGTCCCACCCTTTACCTCTCAACTGTGACTATGGATAGAATTTAGGAGAAGGGGAATCACAGCCTTTAGTTGTGTCTCTTATGCTGAGCCCACCATGCTTAAGCCCATAGCTCCAAATCCAGTTTCACACATGGCCCTTGTTAGTATCAGTGGATCTCCAAAGAAAATGG
This sequence comes from Peromyscus aztecus, assembly GCA_902168405.1. Lineage (NCBI taxonomy): Eukaryota > Metazoa > Chordata > Mammalia > Rodentia > Cricetidae > Peromyscus > Peromyscus aztecus. The sequence goes on along the minus strand of CABHPQ010138838.1, from coordinate 66,996 downwards.
ATGGATATGAATGAAGCTCGATCCTAATTAATCTTAACAATAAAAACCTGGAGTCAGATATTAGGGTGAAAGGTGAAAGATCAGAGAAGCAGAGCAGCCAGCCATCAAAGACATCTTACCTCTACGAATCCTCAGACTAAATGGGAGATCCTGTCTCCACCTCTCTAGTGCTGGAATTAAAGGCTTGCATCACCATCACCCAGCTCTGTTTCTCTTGTAGACTGGTTCAATCTCGTGTAGCTCAGGGTGGCCTTGAACTCCTTCCTGATCTTTCTGCTTCCTCTTCCCAAGTGCTAGGATTAAAGATGTATGCCACCACTGCCTGGTCTCTCTGGTTGAACTAGTGGCTATGTCTGCCCTCTGATCTCCAGGCAAGCTTTATTTGTCAGAACACAAACAAAATATCAAACAACGTATGAACACCAGAACGAGATTTGTTGTGAGTATGATTCTGGTTGTAGGAAGGTAAAAGTGGGTGATATGCTTATATAAGTGAAATTGCAATAGAAAAAGTTTTGTTTTCAATGACTGTTAGTTTTATGTGGTGCTGTTTATCCTGTGAGAAAAAGTCAGGAGGCACAACAAAACCCACTATAAGAGTTTATTAGGAGAAGGGAGGGATGGAAAAGTTTGTGCTTAGGCCTATTTGGAAGACATGTTTGGAAGGGGAGGAGTCTGTGACCCACTTTTTATGGATTCCCCACACATGCGCATATGGGCTTACATAGCTATATGATGCATGCACATAGATTACGTGATCATGCTGTGCACAGGTTACGTGATCACACAGCACACATATTACGCAGGACGTAAAGCCGTGGAATGACTAAGCTTCTTTCTTGGCTGCTGGACAGCACATGTGCAGTCATGTAGCTGGGGGAGTGGTCAGAAATTCCAACAATTTCCAAATGACTGTAATTTCTTTCTTCTTCCTCTCTCTGTCTCTCCCTCTCCTCCCCTTTCCCCTCACTTGAGACAGAGTCTCACTATCTCAGAACTGTTATAGAGCAGGCTGGATTTGAACTCAGGGAAATCTGCTGGTCTCTGCCTCCTAAGTGCTGCAATCAAAGGTGTGTGCCACCACACAAAGCCAGACTCTAATTCTTTTTTAGTTGTCTCTTGCTGAAATGTACTATTTTATTTGTATGTTAATAAATAAAGTTTGCCTGGAATTCAGGGTCATAGACAGCCATAAACAGAAGTCAGGCAGTGGTAGCACACGCCCTTAATCCCCATCACATGGCAGGCAGAGTCTTTGTGTGTTCAAGGACACAGCCAAGCATGGTGACAAATGCCTTTAATCCCAGTACCAACCATAGAGACCTGGAGGTCTGTATAGACAGGCAGTGATGAGGAAGTGATGTGGCTGGGCTTAGAGACAATGAGAAGGCAGAACAGGAAGGCAATAAAGGCACAGGTTAGACAGGAAGAAGCTCTCTTGGGAAGCTACAGCAAGGTAGTAAGCTAAGATTAGTTGGCGGCTATTGCTCTGATCTCTATGGCTTGCACCTCTTATTTGGCTCTGTGTTTCTCATTTAATAAGACTGTTTAGAAGTCTCTTTATCTAGTTTTGGTATCAGGTAATACTGGCTTCATTCAGAGTCTGGAGACCTCCCTTCCTTTTCTACATCAAGTAGATTCAGTATTGGTTATTTTTTGAAGATCTGGGAGAATTCTATGATGTTCAATCTGCACTGGTCTTTTTGTGGGAGGGTCAGGGGAAGCCATTTATTACTGCTCCCATCACATTGCTGTTTATTATTCTGTTTAAATTATTTATTTCTTCTTGGTTTAATTTTGTTGTGTTTTGCACAACTTCATTTCTTTTAAAGTTTCCAATTTATTTGAATAGAAGTCTTTAAAGTCACTAGACATAAGATCCCTTCATACACTCACATCTCCTAGGCAATGTTAGCTTGGGTACTTGTCAAGACATGGTAGCAAAAAGTTGTGCATATATCTATCAGGGAAATGCAGGATAAAACTATTTAAGATTTCATCTCACACCAAATGGTATGGCCATTATCAGGAATACCAGTGATAACAAATGTTAGCATGAGTATGGGAAAAGGGGCACCATCATACACTGTGTGAGAGTAACCTGGAACACCCAGTATGGAAATCAGTTTTGATGTTTCTTAAGAACTAGAATTAGAACTGTCATATGAGGTAGCTTTGCACTTATATTAGTCAGGATTCACTAAAGAAAGAAAATTTACAGAATGAAACACACACACACATTAAAAGGTGATTAGGCCATCTTACAGGATGTGGTTTGGGGAGTCCATTTGGATGCCTCCCAAATGAAGGATAGAGAAGCTGATTGATAGTTTTCATCCTATGAGTCTGGATGTCTCAGCAGTCTCAGCCTGTCACTAGAGAGGTTCTGATCTTCAGTCTTTATTAAAATCCCAAGGTTGATTCTAGTACCAGGAAGGGAATGCCTCAACAACAGGATGAGAGTGAGGGCAAGCAGGCACAAACCAATCATTCCACTTCCTAATATCTGTGTTGCAATCAGCAGGTGTGGCCCAGATTCCAGATGGCTCTTTTTGCTTCAAGTAATCTAGTTAAGAAAGTTCCTTATATCTATGGTCATACCACTGGAAATGTACCTGTTCTCATCTGAGCTTAAAGAGTGCTGCCCAGTAGCTTGGGTTTCACTTGCTTCTTGATTCTCATCACACCACTGGTGTGCAATACTATTCTTGGGAAGATGACACCCTAGATAGAGAACCAATGACAGACAGAATTTAGGATCCCACCCAAGTCTCCCTGATAAAACGAGTTGCTTTTTTTCTATTTAAAATTTTATTTTACTTATATGTACAGTTGTTTTGCCTACATATATGTCTGTACACCATGCATTTTCCTGGTGACTATAGAGACAAGAATAGGGCATCAGATCCCATAGAACTGGAGTTGTAGAAAGGGAAGGAGAAAACATATTACCAAAAATGCAAGCAACCACGACATTAAAAAACCCCCACAGGCAACTAAAGCCCTGTGATAATGAAAATCTCACTAGAAGTAGAAATGTTATGGGAGAAAATTCAACGAAACTTCATGACAAAACTCCTAAGGGAATGAGGAACTCTGTCTCTAACCCCTCCCCCACAAAAAAGCACACCCAAAACAACAACAAAACCCAACACACTACTATTATCTCTATACTGAGAGGAAGAGGCTTGCCCTCTCCAGTCTTATGTAATATAGTTAATTGTTAGGGCAGCCAGGCATAATGGTGCACACCCAGCACATGGGAGGGAGAGGCAGGCTGTTCAAGGCCAGCCTGGTCTATATAGTGAGTTCCAGGACAACCAGAGCTATGTAATGAGACCCTGTCTAGAAAAGAAAGAAAGAGGCGGACGTGGTGGCGCACGTCTTTAATTCCAGCACTCGGGAGGCAGAGGCAAGTGGATCTCTGTGAGTTCGAGGCCAGCCTGGTCTACAAAGCTAGTTCCAGGAAAGGTGCAAAGCTACACAGAGAAACCCTGTCTTGAAAAAAACAAAAAAAAAAAAAAAAAGAAAAAGGAAAGAAAAGAAAGAAAAAAGAAACAGAGATCCTGGTAGAAAAGGATGACATGATCACTTACACGAAACTCCCTATAGACTCCATGGAGAGTTCTTAGACTTGAGAACTGCTTTAAGTGGTGTTGAAGAATACAGAATTAACACTCAGAACCCACTAGTTTTCTAGGTACCAACAGTGAGGTGTTGAGAAACAAGTTAGAATATTAAACCATTCACAGTAGTTTTAAAAAGACTTACTAACTCATGAAGTAAGGCCCTCATAAATGGAAAAAGATATTAAAGAAGGAAATGGAGTTCCATGCACACAGAGTGGGAGAAATGACATGGTGTAAATGACTATAGTAGCAACAAAAGTCTTCAAAATCAGTGCAGTCTCCATCATAAAACAATGACATTGTTCACAAAAGTAAAAAACACATTCAAAAAGTCACATAGACATAGGAACATCCAAATATCCGAATCAACTCTAAGAATGAGCAATCCTGGGAGTATTATAGGGCCTGACCTCAAATCATAATACAGAGCCATAGTGACCAAGGCAACATGGTATTGCATATGAACAAACATTTAGGAAATGAAGCAAAAGAGAGAACGCAGAAATGAACCCACATGCCCAAGACCGACAATTTGGGATAAAAAGCATCAAATAGACAGGAAATGAGAGAGCCTTCTGAGCACACTGTGACATAATGATTCACCATGTTCAGAATGACATTGGATCCACAGGTCTCACTTTACATAGAAATCAATTCAAACTAGAAGAGGGATCTTCATGTTAAAGTTGAGATGCAGAAAGTCCTAGAGGAAAACATGAGTAGGTGCTTTGTGATACAGACATAAGCAAACACTTTCTAAAAAGGTGTCCAACAGCACAGAAAATAACTAAGCAACTGAAAAGGGATTACATGAATAAAAAAGCTGCAAAGAGCTCAGGACAGTATCAGAAGAACAAATGGTAGTTAAAAGAGTGGGACAAACTATAAGTAGCTTTTGGTCAGACAAGTGTTTAATATATGGAGCATGTAAGGAACTGCTAACTACAAATATCTGAAGCCCAAACCATCTAAAACATGAAAGTATAATCCAAGTCAGGTGTTGTGGCACACGCCTTTTATACCAGCACTTGAGAGGCATAGGCAGGGGAATCTCTGTGACTTCAAGGCCAGTTGGGTCTACATAGTGAGTTCCAGGACAGCCGGAATTACATAGTGATACCCTCCCTTGAGAAAACAAACAAACAAAAGTTGTGTAGTCAAAAACCAAAAGACCTAGTTCTCAAAAGAAAAGGCACCACAAACCAGGATATATATATATATATATATATATATATATATATATATATGCTTTTAATTTTAAAAATATAATTATATTTCTTTTTTTGCATATGACTATTTGGTCAGCAGGTATGGATGTATACCATGTGAGTATCTGATGCCCATGGAGGCCAGAAGAGTGCATTTCATCCCCTGGAAGTGGAATAGCAGACAGTCGTGGAGTACCATTTGGATACATAGGAAGCAACTTGGGTCCTTGGCAAGAGCCACAAGTACTCTTCACCAGTGAGCCACCTCTGCAGCCACCAAAAACACTTTTAAAAGGATTCCTCATCCTTAGTCATGAGAGACTCACAAGTTCAAAGCAAATTTATACTCGTCGCCTAGTCAGAATGGCTAATATTAAGAAAACCGATGGAGGAGCCAGGTGTAGTGGGCATGCCTTTCATCACACCACTCAGGAGACATGTGAATCTCCATTAATCCTTGTGAGCCTGGTCTGCATAGTGAGTTCCGGGACAGTTAGAACTACACAGCGAGACCCTGTCTCAAAACAAACAAACAAACAAACCAACAACAAAGAAAAAAAAAGTGGCAACAAACGCAGTTAAGGAAATGGAAGAATGGAATCCTTAGTTACTCCTCATGGGAATGTGAGCCAGTGAAAACATTGGGAATCATTGTGGAGGCTTCAAAACCCAAAGCCTGAACCATGGTATTACTCACCACACCAAACACTGAGGAATATACACAGCTGTCAAAAGCCGACCAGGGAAGGGATCCTTCCACATACAGTTATTGCTAAGAGCTAAATACCTTACCCTTCCTTTCGCTGTTGCTGTACCTCTCTGAAAGAGACCTACTTCCTGTGTCTGTCTTTTTTTTACAGCGTTTCTGTTCTGCCTTCTCATTGGTTGTGAACCCAACCACATGACCTCCTCGTCACTGCCTGTCTGTACAGACCTCCAGGTCTTCTATGGTTGGTATTGAGATTAAAGGTGTGTGTCTCCAATGCTGGCTGTATCCTTGAACACATGGAGATCTACCTAGCTCTGCCTCCCAAGTGCTGGGATTAAAGGCGTGCACCACCACCGCCCCAGCTTTCGCTATGGCTTGCTAATAGCTTTGACCCCCGGGCAACTTTATTTATTAACATACAAATCACATTTCAGTACAAATAAAATATCACCATACAGCCTAGATGCCCAGCAACAGATTACTGGGTCAAGAAAATGGAGTGGATTTACATGAGGGAATCTCACTTTGCAGCAAATAAAACTATAAGCATGATATTTGCACTAAAATAAACAGAAATGAGAATAATATTAATTGAAGTAGTTCCTAATAGGAAAGAAATTTCTGGCATGTTTTATCCGATGTACTGATTCCATATTTTATTTTCATACATCTCAGTGTGGGAGCAGGTCTTGGGCATAACTCTAGACCAGTGGATCTCAACCTGGGGGTCGAATGAGCCTTTCATAGGGGTCAAATATCAGATATCCTACATATCAGATATTTACATTACAATACATAACAATAGCAAAATTAGAGTGATGAAGTAGCAACAAAATAATTTCATGGTTGAGAGTCACCACAACATGAGGAACTGTATTAATGGGTCACAACATTAAGGACTGGCCACTGGGATTTTGACCATGCTCCAATGAGTATATGGGCAACACAAATTGGACTTGGTGTACTTTTTTCTTCTTATGGAGAAGGCAGCCCTGGAGGAATAAGGTCAGTGTACATTGCATGAAATTCCCAAATACTTAATAAAAACATTATGCTGGGAAAAATAAATAAATCAGAAAAAAAGAAGTAAAAATGGGGATGGGAGGCTGAGAAACACTGCTTAGACAGAGGAACTTTAGAAGGGAACAAGACCTCTTGAGGGAAATAGAAATAAAGGCAAAATAAGATTTATTATGAGGAAGGGCCTGGAAACTACGATGCGGCCTTGAGGTGGGAGAGCATCCCTAGTGAACAATTCAGAACATCACATCTCGCCTATAAGGCATGTGTTGTAACAGCATCACAAGCTCACAGCTCAGGAAAAGGACTGCTTCCATACTGAGAGAGGGCAGGGCCATGCTGTGTGTTCTCAGGACAAACACAGAAATCATCTCCAGTAGGAACATCACAGCCACAACTCCAAATAGGCTGCACCATTAAAGAGAATAAAAACCGAAATCAAAACAATCACAAGATAGGTCACGGATGTGGTTAGCTGTAAAGATGAGAGCTGGCCACAGTAAGAAACAGAAAAAGCCTTTAATCCCAGCACTTGGGAGGCAGAAGCAGGCAGATCTCTGAGAGTTCAAGGCCAGCCTGGTCTACAGAGCGAGATCCAGGACAAACACCAAAACTACACAGAGAAACCTGGTCTCGAAAAACCAAAAAAAAAAAAAAAAGGAAGAATATTACAAATAATAAAGTATTCCATTCACTAAAAAGCTATGTGGTCAAGATGAATACAATTCATGTTTCCAAACACATGAAGCAACCACTGGCAGAATGGCAGGCAGAAAACAGACCAAGATGTGGGAAACTTCAGCATCCATCCATCATTCACTGTCGGATGATGACAGCGGACTGTAATATTTCAGAAAGAGGAGCATCAATACCATAGAAAACCCACTTGACAGCAGAAGAGAACACTGTGGTGTTCTCAAACTTCAAGAACAGTCTCCAGCGTGGTCCTGTCTCAGAGGTAGAGTAGGCCTTAAAATTAGTAAAGATAAACAGTTAGAAAGTACCTTTTCTGATCGAATTAGAATGTAGATGTCAATCGCAGAGAAAACAGAACATTAATAACAGCCATGTGAGCACTGACACACAGCTAGCATGTTCTCATTCAAACACGGGAAGACAATGGAAAGGGAGATTTGTGCTTTGTAAAGAGTCTAAGCAATTCCTATCAAAATCTTCCTAGCATTTTTGTAGAAAGAGAAAATAGTCTTAAAATTTGTGAGAAACAACAGACTTCAAATATTTTGAGAAGAGGATCAAACACAAAGGTGATTTCAAAATATATAAAATTACAGCAATGGAAACCATTGAGTACTATAATGAAGACAGACAATAGGAGATATCAATGGGAAGACAATGTAAGTGGCGTTTAATACTCTACAGAAATACTGAGCAATTCTTGTCAAAGTCCTGCTGGCATTATTTTAAGAATTGGAGAAATTAACCCTAAAAGAGATGGAATCTGAAGGAACTACAAAATGTTCCAAAAGTTCTGACATCATGAAAAAACCTGGAGACATCAATTTTCACAATTTTACACTGCACTAAAATTAGAGGAATAAGAACCATTTAACATTGGTATGAAAATATGATCAGCAATGTGAATGGAAGAGGAACAGCATGACACACATACATAGTAAAATGAAATTATATTTGCCCCCCCACCATTTTAATTTTTATGTAGAAAGTTTTCTAACACCTACAATAGAATAATTCTCAGGAATTTCTTTTTTTTCTCAGTGAAATTCTCCAGAATTATTTCTAATGAAGCAGAATGTGACTAAATTGACTTCACTTCCTATATCCACTGTAGCTTGAAGTGCCCCACACCCCAACTCAAAACCTCCAACATACCTGAAACCTTTGCTACTGGCTCCTCCCTGGCCGCCTTCCAGGCCCCTTTGTTCTGCTGCACAGGTGAGCAGGTCTGGGTGATCAGTGAGCCATGCTCATAAGAAAGAGGGTGTTCAGAAAGCACCTGGATTTCTAACACAGTACTGAGAGAACCAGAGGAATCTACAAAGGATTCCCTAACTGTCATGTAGTGTCAGAATACTGAAAATACTTAGGGATCGTTTCCAGTTAACCTAACTTCAGTCCTACCACTTCTAATCACAGGTCAATCAAAACACAAGGGCAGAAATGGAACTGAATGATTGGATAACAGCCTTATACACTAGAGAGTTTCTGAATTTACGATGGAACAAAAATGAAAGAAGCCTTATACCTCCCAAAAGGACTTTCTTCCGGCAGGATTTCACTTTACACTGTGAGATGTGAGACTCATTCACACACAGCTCACACACTTGCAGAGTATTTTTCCCAGGAACCCCGAGGAGGAGCAAGCAAACTGTTCTTAACCACAGAACCACAACTGTTGGCAATTTTGCACCATCTAACCTCTACAGAAAGACCTCTGAGTAGGATCTAGGCGTTGCCGGGGAGACGTCCACAGCCACAACACTGTATGTCAACAGCCTTGAAATAGAAAAGAACAATTTGCCCTTTGTCCATGGGCAGAACAACAGAAAAACATCCCCAAGAGCAGCAGCAGAGAAAGTGATCACATTCCTGGGCCTCTTCCTGCTTCCTCTTTCCCAGCCCAGCAGCACCTCTGACCTGGGAAGTTCTAAGGTCACCTGGGTGCGGTTCCGCCACTGTCCTGCTGACTGGTGACTTTCCCAGACCGCCCCAGGGGGCTCCTGTAGCTGCAGGGATTTTCACATTCCTGCCAGACCCTGCCCAGTGTACACCCCCCAGGAAGGTCACCCAGGAAGTGTTCCCACCCAAAAGTTGCTAAAGTGACCTTTCCCAAAAGGAAATAACCAAGATATTGGCCACAGTCCAGTGCCAGAGAATCAGATCTGTGGTTCTTGTTTTGCTTCTACTGAAGGATAGGAATGAACACTTAACTGAGAAAGAGATTCCCTAGAATTCCAATGGTAAACTTGATGAGGAAACTGTTCAAATGATCATATTTATGGAGCTCAAAAGTATCACTTTCTCACACTCAACATAAAATATTTCCTTATATAGAATATTAAAAAACCCCATGAGTTGTGCTATGTTTTGCATGGAGAATGAAATTGAAAACACTTCTTTTACCAATAATATTTCTTCTTTCATATCATGATCATTATCAACTAAATTTTCTTTGGCTCAGATATTGAACAAGAGTAATGTGCTTCTGCTGGATCACGTATAATATGTGGACCACCGCGACTAATGACTTTAGTGTTATTAACTTAACACCAAGAATGACATCATCTTGTACATCTGTTGTTATTCATTTACCTTCCAGGAAAAACTTAGCTATAGGCTAACTAATGGATGCTTTGGTAAGAATTTAGGTTTGGACTGTTGAACTGAAATGGTAATGACACTAATGTTGTATTTCTTTGGCATCTATTTTTACAAAAAAGTATATTTATAAATATATACATATATAATATGAAGTTACAAATGTTTATTTTTCGAGTTTGATAATATACCTTCTGCTTGTATTTACCTATGTTTTTTGCCTACATGCATATCTGTGCACTACAGATATGCAGCACCTGCAGAGGCCAGAAAAAGCCGTGGGATCCCCTGGAGAGAGTTAGACAACTGTTAGCAGCAATGTGGATGCTGGAAATTGAACCTGGTGATCTAGAAGAGTGGGCAGTGCTTTCAAACACTGAGCCATCTCTTTACACACCTGCTTGGTGTTTAAATATTACAACCTATATCACTAGAAATTGAAGAGTAATGAATGAATGAAGTTTTAGCATCTTAACACATGCATGTGTGTATATTAAATTATTTAGCATTTTAAAGATGGATTTATTATAAGAGTAAATACTTAGGTAAGAGAATGCTTATCTCACTTCTTTCCAATTCTTTCTCAATGGCACATTCAAAGACAGATTAACATCCATTTAAATGCCTACACATTATAGCCTTGAGATTTCATTCCTTCTTAGACCTAATTCCAGTTATCTTAACTGAGAGGTTTACATTGGAACACTTTAGCACTGTGAATATTCGGCTCTGGATCAAGGACCTGTATCCCAATACACAGTTCTGCCATATCTGGAGGAATCACTCTTTCTACCTGTATGGCTTTGTTGAACTATCAGCCTGAGCACCACAAGACTGCCTTTTCCAAAGAAGAGTACTTTCCCCAAACACTGCTGCTCCTTCCTCCCTTTCTGGCCCTGCCTCTCAGACTGGAAGAGAAACACTCATCTGTCTCCTCCCTCCCTGCTGTGAGTGTGATTCTCTTGGGGTAACAGGTACACAGGCCATGTGTATGTGAAATGAATGTGGCCCATAGAGAGGTCACAAAGATAAAAGTGAATTAATCTGTGACCTCACCTCGCTACAGAACATAAATGATCATTTCCCTGTGGCATTAATGACACTGAAGTGTTTGCACTGTATTTCTGAAAGTTTCCTGTAATTCCAAATACCCACAAGCAATTAAAAGTTTCACTTGTGCCAGGAATCTCTGCAGAGCCACAAATGTGACAAGGCATTAGTGTTTCCAGCATCTCTGGGGAAGAGAATGTCCCACTTGTAAACAGCACAGAATGAGTGGGTCTGAGGCTTTGAGAACTCACATTATAGAACAATAATATCAATTAGGTACATAGTCCCACTGGATTGTATGCATTTGTGAGAAAGTTTTTGTACTGCAGACTTCCTCCTCTGGTTTGTCACAGTCTCCTAAATTGCACCATTAACAAGGCTATGATTGGGGATATGGAACACCAAGTGAACAGTACAATTAAGAACACTGTGCCCAAGAGTACTAATCAAACCTGTTACAGAATGTTTATGCCCATCTGAACAAACTATTTGTAAAGTATGTTTGAGGGAAGTAATTCTAAATTGGGTAACACACTGGCAACATAGATTCTCTTAATAACTTAATACTTCATGGGAGACTTCACTAAAGGCAGTTTACCATGGAAAGTAAAGATAATATATCACTATAGTTTTTAAATTACAAATTGGTATGTAGAAAGGTATATACATATAAATATAATATGTTGCATATACAAGCATGTGGACAAATATATGTACAGTTTTATATATATATAGAACTATGTATCTATGTATATGTATTTGTACACATATTTGAGGTATATATCATGAATAGAAAAGATTTTGTAACTCTGAAGTCTAAGGATATTAAACATGGGGACATACAAAAATAGCCTATGCACCTAAATTTTACAATCAATTATATCCTATAACGGAAGAGTATGGGATTGATTTTTCTGATAAATGCTTTTTGAAGTTTGCCTTAACAAATCAAACATTCACATAATTTGTAGTCAAGTTAAAAATGTGTTTGGGTAGCCGGGCAGTGGTGGCACACACCTTTAATCCCAGCACTTGGGAGGCAGAGACAGGCAGATCTCAGTGAGTTCCCTGCCTGGTCTACAGAATAAGTTCCAGGAGAGCCAGGACTGTTACACAGAGAAACCGTGTCTGGAAAAAAACAAAAACAAACAAAAAGTGTGTTTGGGATCATTCAGGACTAAATACTCATTCTGTTAACATACTGTGGATTCACCCTGCTTAAAATTAATGGACCTTCAAAGAAAACAATTGAATCAATATCACTATGCTTTGGATTTCTGATGTACTGTATAATGTATACTTCTCCTTCATGGCTTATTCATGTTCCTGACTCAGAAAAATGTCTATATGCAGTGACTACACCAAAGACCACTGGCTGATAGTAGTAAGTAATTGGAAGCAATGTCTCAACATCACAAAACGTTGAAAGTAAACATGTATATGTATATATATATATATGTATGCATATATATGTACACACACACACACACACACACACACACACACACATATATATATATAAAACACATGGTCATGACTTTCTGTGCTTGTCTGAGTTAATGGGGCCACCAAACAATTTTCTCCCATGTGAGACTCTTGTAAAAGAGTTTCTTCCATTATAGTATATAATTGATTATAAAATTGGACCAGACAATAGTCATTTGTTCCTTTTTAATACCCTGTTTGCTGTGCTGGTCAATAAACAGAGAGGATGTCCTTTGATCAAGAGATCCAAATTCTTCAGATTCTTTGAAACAAATCAGGACCACTCTTGTGTAAACTATAGCAAGGATCAATTTCTCTTATTTTACTTCATATGACACCACCCCACTAAGGAGTTTTATATAACATATAATAAAGAAGCTGAAAACAGAGCAACATTGTAGTATATCTACAGGAGGAAGAATTACTGAGGATCCACTAGAAACATACGTTATATTTAAGAAATGAATAAAAGATAGGAGGAAAATGTATACAAAGACAATCAACTTTGTTTCCCTAGGAGAAATCATATAAGTATGCATACTTTAAAATTGTTTATGGGGGACCACATGCATGTTGGATCCATAGAAAATATCTCATCTCTAATTTTCAATGAAAAATAGTGTTACATGGGGCTGTGGAGCCCCCATGGGACTGGGCTAGGCCCTCTGGATATGGAAGACGGTTGTTTGGCTCAAACTGTTTGGGGGGCACCCAGGCAGGGGGATCGGGTTCTGTCCCTAGTCTATGGGCAGGCTTCTGGAACCCAGTGCCTGTGGTATGACGCCTTGCACAGCCTTGGTGCAGTGGGAGGGGCTTGGACCTGCCTAGGCTCAGTGTGCTGGGCTTTGCTGACTCCCCATGGGAGACCTTGATTTGGGGGATGTGGGGATGTGGGGTGGCTTGGGAAAGAGGCCTGGGGTGGAAGGAGGAAGGAGGGGGGTCTGTGAATAGCATGTGGAGTGAGTAGAAAATTTCTTAATAAAGAAAAATGAAAAAAAAAAGAAAAATAGTGTTATATTTGCCTAAATGTAATTAGACATCAATGTAATCAGAAGTCATAAAAATCATCAGATACAGTAAATTCCATGGCAGTTATGTAAAAATCGAATGGAAATATGTTATTGTAACAGGCTCAGAGTATAGAAAGCAAGTTTACCATAAATTACAAAGAGAAAAGAAATATATACACATATATGTATGTATATTTCATTAAGTGTAACACAAAGTTTACTCTGTAAACTCTAAATCTATGTGTAACATAACATTGCAATTCTGCTAAGTAGTTTAACCAAAAACTTCAAAAAGAATAATAAAGCATACTTCATATTTATTAGTAATGATAAGAAGGAATGTATACCAAAAGCAGGTGTTTTTATTTTGTTTTGTTTTGCTTTTTGTTTTTTTTTTCATAGAATGAAGTTTATTTTTGAAGTTGCAGAGCAGGAGTCCCTAATAGTTGGGGAGACATGGCGGCAAGCAGCCTGAGCAGGAATCTGAGAGATCACGTCTTCCACTGAAAACACAAAGCAGAGAAGACAAACTGGAAGCGCAGTGGGGCATTGACCTCCCACATCCTAATCCCAGTGAAATACTTCCTCCTTCAAGGTTCTGTCTCCTAAATGTTTCATCACCTCCCCCAAAGCTTCAGCAGCTGGAGACCAAATATTCAAATACCTGAACCCATCAAGGGCATTTCTCTTTAAACCTCCACACCCTGGGAGACCTGGAGCCTGAGCTGCACTCTGCTGGTGCATGTCACTCAGTCTCCTTTCTGCTTCCCTGTTCTTAGCGTTCTTGTCAGAACTTTCTTGATTCTTGGAGCCCTTTCTTCTCTTTCTTTCTCTGTTAAATTTCTTTTTCTTTTTTATTTGTAATGTTTTCTAAACGTTTACACGTTTTCTTTCTTTTTAATTTTTTCCTTTCACTGAAAATAGGTTTTTTTCTCACACAATATATCCTGATTCTAATTTCCACTCCTTCTACACCTCCCAGTACCTCCCCACCTGCACTTTCCACCAGATCCACTCCCTTTCTGTCTCATTGGGAAAGAAGAGGCTTCTAAGGAAAAAAAAACAAACAAAAAAACAACTAAATGTGACAAAATAAAATGTAAGGTGACAAAAAAACCTATCTTATCAAAGTTAGTCATAGCAACCCAACAAGAGAGAAAGAGTATCAAGGGCCAGCAGAGTCAGAGAACCACTTATTCTCACACTCAGGAGTCTATAAAGATACTGAGATAATAGCTGTAATATATATGCAGAGGCCCTGTGCTTGCTGCTTCAGTCTGTGAGCTCATATGTGCCTTGATGAGCTGATTCAGAAGGCCTTTGTTCTCCTGGTGTCCTCCATCCCTTTTGGCTCCTACACTCTTTCTGCCTTCTCTTCTGTGGGATTCCTTCAGCTCTAAGGGGAGGGATTTATGAAGACCTTCCATGTGGATTCTCTCTCCATGTATGTCTGGCTGTGAGTCTCTATGTCTGTTCCCATCTGCTGAAGGAGGAAGCCTCTCTGATGCTGACTGGAAAAGGCACTGATCTATGAGTATAGCAGGATATCATTAGAAGTCATTTAATTGATACTTATCATCATTATTTTTTTAGCTGACTAGTGTTTGATTTTACAGTAGGTCTCTGGGCTATCTAGCCTCTGGTTCTTGGTTATTCAAGCTGTGTTGGTTATGGGTTCCTTCTTGTGGAGTGGGCCTTAAGTCAAATCAGATATTGGTTGGCTACCCCCACAAGTTCTTTGCCAGCATTGCACTAGCATATTTTGCAAACAGGACAGGTTGTTGTAGGTCAAAGATTTTGTGGCTGGGTTGGTGTCCAGGTTTCTCTTTCTGCAGAGTACCTTCCCATACCAAACAGACTAGAATGCTGGAGTAAAGGATACATGTAGGCACTTCCTCTACTTCTTCGTGTTCAATGAGTCGTGTGGGTGCTGTCCTTGGCAATATCTTGGCAATCATGGGTGATAATATTTTTTTGCCAATGTTTTGCCAATAAAATATGCATCCCTCCTAGTGCCTCTTTACCTAACCTCTCTGGATCTACAGATTTTAGCTTGGTTATCATTTACTTAATGGCTAATGTACACTTAGAAGTGAATAATACTACTATATTTATCTTTCTGGGTTTGGGTTACCTCACTCAGGATGATTTTTTTCCAGTTCCATTAATTTTCCTGTAAATTACATAGTATCCTTTTTTCCCCCCTTTGGCAGCTGAGAAACACTCCATTGTGTAAATGTACCACATTTTAAAAACTCCATTCTTTAGTTGAGGACATTTAGGTTGTTTCCAGTTTCTGGTTATTATTATTTGAACATCAATGAACATAGTTGAGCAAGTGTCCTTGTGGTGGGGTGGAACATACTTTGGCTGTATGCCCAAGAGTGACATAGCTGTGTCTTGAGGTCTATCTATTCCCAATTTTGTTAGGAACCACCATAATGACTTCCATAGTGGATGTGGAGTTGGCAAAAATCTTTGCCCATTCTATAGGCTGCCACTTTGTTGGATTGATAGTGTCCTTTGCCTTCAAAAGCTTTTCAATTTCATGAGCTCTCATTTATTAATTGTTGATTTTAGTACCCGAACTGTCAGTGTTCAGTTCAAAAACTCATCTTCTGTGCCAATGCGTTCAGGGCTATTCCCCAGTTTCTCTTCTAATAGGTTCAGTGTGTCTGGTGTTATGTTGAGGTCTTTGATCCATGTGGATGTAAATTTTGTGTAGGGTGAGGAGTATGGATCTATTTATATTATTCTATGTTGCTGGAGAGCTTCTCTCCAGGTCCCACAAGTCCCGCAGTCCCACAACCCACGTATAAAATAATCACGTAGACGCTTATATTACTTATAAACTGTATGGCCGTGGCAGGCTTCTTGCTAACTGTTCTTATATCTTAAATTAATCCATTTCTATAAATCTATACCTTGTCACGTGGCTCGTGGCTTACTGGCATCTTTACATGCTGCTTGTCCTGGCAGTGGCTGGCAGTCTCTTCCTCCACCTTCCTGTCCCTCAATCTTTCTCTCTGTTAGTCCCGCCTATACTTCCTGTCTAGCTACCGGCCAATCAGTGCTTTATTTATTAACATATTTGTCATACAGAACATCCCACAGCACTTCTACATGCAGACATCCAGTTTGGTCAGCATCATTTGTTGAAGATGGTGTCTTTTTGTCCTGTATGTATTTCTGCCTTCATTATAAAAAAATTAGCTGTCTATGTGAGTGTAGATTTATGTCTGGATCTTCAGTTTGATCCCATTGATCAACAGATCTGTTTTTATGCTAATATCATGTTTTTTATCACTATACCTCTGTAATATAACTTGAAATCAGGAATGGTGAGACATCCAACACTTCTTTTATTGTTCAGGATCGTGAAACTATCCTGGGTTTTTCATTTTTCTATATGAAGTTGAGAATTGTTTTGTCAAGTTTTGTGTAGAATTGTGTTGGGACATTCATGGGGAATACATTTAATCTGTAGACTGTTTTTGACAAGATGGCCATTTTAAATATGTTAATCCTACCATTCCATAAGATACCATGAATAGTATCTTTTTCAATTTCTTTCTTCAAAGACTTGAAGTTTTTATAATACAACTCTTTCACTTGCTTGGTTAGAGCTGATCTGAGATATTTTATATTATTTCAGGCTATTTTAAAAGGTTTTATTTCTGGGCTGGAGAGATGGCTCAATGGTTAAGAGCACTAGCTGCTCTTTCAGAGGTCATGAGTTTAATTCCCAGCAACCACATGGTGGCTCACAACCATCTGTAATGATATCTGGCGCCCTCTTCTGGCATGCAGACAGAACACTGTATACATAATAAATAAAACTTATAAAAAATAAAAGATTTTATTTCCCTAATTTCTTCCTCAGTCCATTTGTCATTTGTATATAGGAGAGCTACTGTTTTTTTTCTAGTTAATCTTGTATCCAGCTACTTTTCTGAAATTGTTTATCAGGTATAGGAGTTTCCTGGTGGATTTTTTTTTTTTTTTTTTTTGGTAAAAATAGCTTTATTTTCCTTGGGAACATAAACCATTACTCTTGGGGAAAGGAAGGTGGCAGGCTGGTCTGAAGCTCATTTAAAAATGAAGACAAGATTAAGAAGTCCCACCCCACTGCTTGCCTATCTGAGATAACATTACATACTTAACACTGTGTATAAATATCTCCTTGAACTCACAGAGATCCACCTGGCTCTGCCTCCCGAGTGCTGGGATTAAAGGCGTGAGCCACCACCGCCCGGAGTTCGAGGCCGGCCTGGGCTACAGAGTGAGTTCCAGGAAAGGCACAAAGCTACACAGAGAAACCCTGTCTCGAAAAACCAAAAAAAAAAAAAAATAAAATAAAAAAAAATAAATATCTCCTTATATTAAAAAAAAAAGTCAGTTCCCACTTCACTCTGCTCTAGCTGGGAAACAGTTATCTTCAATTTGTGACATTCCAGATCAGAGAAAGAATATGGGGGCAAGGCAGACATGGGGGGGTTGAAACAGGAAGGATACAAGGCAATGAATAATATCCCCCACATAGCCCAGCTCCCTTTTCCAGAAGAGCAAAGAGGGGCCCTTGTAGAACTGAGAGGCCTGTGGGTGTGCACTCCTGTCCCCAATCCCTGATGCTGAGGAGTGATGTGTCCTGTCAAATGCTCCCTGTGAGGTCCCATATTGGAGCTCTAACCTCAAACAACTCATTCAGCTCAACAACCAAGTTTTGGGGTTCCCTTCTGATAGAAGCCAGCCCCCATTGCTTGAGCTTCTGAGATCAGATCTTTTTATTTTTATCATGCCCCCCCTCTCCAAGCGAGGGGTACAGGGAGAGCCAAAGGGTCCTTCCTGGGAAGGGGTTGTTCTGAGGAAGACCAGCAGTGGGCCCCATCAGTCCCTGACCAGGCGGTAGATGTGGTGTTGGGCTCCCCGTTCACTGGTGGAGAACTCGAAGATATAGGCAGTGCACAGCAGCAGTTCCTGAGTGTCCCTGTTTATTATTATTATTATTATTATTATTATTATTATATTTTTTATTTTATAATTAATTTAATTTTACATATCAGCCACGGATTCCCCTGTCCTCCCTCCTCTCACCCACCCCCCAGTCCACCCCCCCATTCCCACCTCCTCCAAGGCAAGGACTTCCCTGGGGATTCAGCTCAGCCTTGTAGATTCAGTTGAGGCAGGTCCAGTCCCCTCCTCCCTTCACCTAGGGTGAGCAAAGTGTCCCAGCATAGGTCCTAGGTTCCAAAAAGCCAGCTCATGCACTAAGGACAGGTCCCGGTTCTACTGCCTGGGGGCCTCCTAAATAGTTCAAGCTAATGGACTGTCTCACTTATCCAGAGGGCCTGATCCAGTTCCATGGGGGCTCCTCAGCTATTGGTTCATAGTTAATGTGACAGAAATGGATGAGATCTACATGAGCAAACTGGACGTGAGGGGGGTTAATGAAGGGCAAGAGTCGGGGAAAGAGAGC
This sequence comes from Peromyscus aztecus, assembly GCA_902168405.1. Lineage (NCBI taxonomy): Eukaryota > Metazoa > Chordata > Mammalia > Rodentia > Cricetidae > Peromyscus > Peromyscus aztecus. The sequence continues at coordinate 48,112 of CABHPQ010138838.1, read as the reverse complement.
TTAGGGGAGCGGGAAATCCCAGCTGGATCAAGAACAGAGAGGGAGAATAAGGAAAGAGATACCATGATAAATGAAGACCCCATGGGAATAGGAAGAAGCAAAGTGCTAGAGAGGTCCCCAGAAATCCACAAAGATACCCCCACAATAGGCTACTGGCAGTGGTCGAGAGAAAGCCCGAACTGACCTACTCTGGTGATGGGATGGCCGAACACCTTAACTGTCATGATAGAACTCTCATCCAATAACTGATGGAAGCAGATGCAGAGATCCATGGCCAGGCCCCAGGTGGAGCTCCAGGAGTCCAGTTGACGAGAGAGAGAGAGAAAGGAGCAAGAGATATTGAGACTGGAAAAAGCACAGGGACAAATAGCCAAACTACTGAGAGTCCCTGTTTGTCACCACCTGGAGGATGGTGAAAGTTCTCCAAGACATTGTTCATCATATAGCTTCAGGCAGCTGCCGCAGCTTGTGTAGGAAATTAACCAGGCACTCACACATTGGGGAGCGTAGCAGGTGGTACACAAAGGGCCCATCCTCCAGCTGGCCCGCTCTGTCTCCACCTTCTCCACCACTTACTTGCTTGACAAAGGAGCAGACTTTGGAGGAGCAGGTAAGTGTCATGAGCTCCTAGTTCTCATACTGGCTGCTCACTCCATAGAAGCCACCGCTGCCTCCACTGGCCCCTGTCTATTTACCACTTGGGCCCCAGTTCAGGTCTGCCCAGAACTTAACCAGGAAGAAGGCATCGGGTGGCCCCCGGTCATAGAGCTCCCAGAGGCCACCCTTTTTCTCAGGGAACTTGTCGTAGATCCACTGTATTCCCACACTCTCCGGGTGGGGGGGTACTCCAGGACTGGGACACTGCTGATTGATGTGGACAAACAGGTGTCTCTGGAACGAGTCTACTGCACAAAAGCCGAGAACTCCACCAGCTGCAGTGCCCAGGGTCCGAGCCTGCCAGGCTGGGGGAGATGGAACAGGTGGGGGGACAGGGGTGAGAGGGCTGGGGACAGCTCATACCTTGATAGGTCAGTGGATGCGGGAGACAGTGACACGGAGAATTGTGTCTGTGAGAATGGCTTCACGTCTGGAGCATTCCATGGTGGCTCAGAGCTCCTTGACCAGAACTGGAAAAGCTCAGTGGCCTGAGGGCCCGAAGGACACAGCTTGGCCTGCAGGGAAGGTACAGAGATGAGCTGTGCCAAAGACATGGTAGCAGTGGTCTGGAATGCCTTGTCCTTGGAGACTTGGTCCTTCAGCTTGGACTGAATTTCTCTGGATGTGACTGTAGACCTGCTTACGAGTTCTTGTCTTACCTGTCCTCAGCTTGATGTAATGGGCAATGAGTTCATTCCAGCAGTACATCTTGCCCTCATCTGATAGGATGATCTTGTGGCAGCCACAGGGAGGGTAGATGACCAGGGCCTCCTGAAAACTGTTGGATGTCAGGGCTCCACACACCCTCTGTGTCACCTCCAATACCCTCACGGCCAACAGTGTCCTCCTCACTGCCTGTCCAGCCCCTGCCATCATCCAGGGGGTGCCCAGTCCGGGGTTCCCCCAACTGGGCCTCACCTCATCACTGGGAACTTCCCACCCCAACTCACACACGCTAAGCAGCATCCTTCCTGATGGAATTTTTAAGATCGCTTGTGTACACTATCATATCATCTGTGAATAGAGATACCTAGACTTCTTCCTTTCTAATTTTATCCCCCTGATCTCCTTTAGTTGTCTTATTGCTAAACTACAGTTTTATAACTAAAGTTTTAAACTAAGTTTTATAACTAAAACTTCAGGTACTATATTGCTTAGATATAGAGAGAGTGGACAGCCTTGCCTTGTTCCTGATTTTAATGGATTTGTTTTGAGTTTCTTTCCATTTAATTTGATGTTGGCTATAGGTTTGCTGTATCCTTAATATCTCTAGGACTTTTATCATGAAAGGGTTCTGGATTTTGTCAAAGGCCATTTCGGCATCTAATGAGATTATCGTGGTTTTTTTTTTCTTCTTTCAGTATGTTTATATGGTGGATTACACTTTATCTATCTATCTATCTATCTATCTATCTATCTATCTATCTATCATCTATCTATCTATATATCTATTGTTATATATTGAACTATCCTTGCCTCTTTGAGATGAAGCCTACTTGATTGTGGTGGATGATGTTTTTGATGTTTCCTTGGATTCAGTTTGCAAATATTTCATTGAGTATCTTTGCATCTGAGTTCATAAGGGAAATAGTGTGTAATTCTCTTTCTTTGTTGAGGCTTTACCTGTCATGCAAAAGCTCGATGGCAAGACTCTGTTGCTCAAGATAACATATACTCAAGAATCCTAGGACACAGGGGTATCCAGATGGGACTGACCTAGCGTTATCCCTATTGGCCAGCTTTTCCAGGGCTAGAAAGTGCCTCACTGCCTGCTGCTGTTAATTCTAACACTCTTCACAATATCCAAGAGTGGAAATAGTGGAGGTGTCCATGAACTTGTGAATACACAGAGACATTGTGGTAGACAAAGTACAGGAAGCACTATTCTGCCCTTAAAAAAAAGAAGAAATAAGAAAAGAAAATGAAAGAGAAGAAAAAAAATATTACAAACTTTGCATATTCTCAAGTGTCTTTCTAAATGTTTATATTCATGCCTGTAGACTACTATCACTCTCAGCCTGGGGCAGAAAAACTTCATTTTGCAGAGGATGCTGGTTAATGCAGAGATTGATTCCTAGTCAAAGTCATGAGCACAAATGACTTATGAGTAGGACATCTGTTATCTCCTCCAAGGCTCTGAGTATCTCACAGAAGAAAATGTGTAAATAATTTCAGAGCAGTAGAATGGGCAAGGGGTACCTTGCAGATACAACATGGTCATGACAATCCTGACACTCGGCAGTCGTGGATTCCTGCGTAAGATTGGATCCTCCAACATTCTATGATAGATAGAGGAGGTATGCACATGACACATAACTTCCTGAGAATCTAATGGCTATTAATGTCTACTAGAAATTTTCTTCAACAATGTAGCCACTGGGCAATTAGGATGATGAAGTGGTTCAGAGGGAAATAAATAAATAAAATAGGGTAATGGATGTGAATATAATTAGTATACATTGTATTTATGTGTGAAACTCAAAAATTAAAATAAAAAATGCAACACTCCTGTAATTTATAGTCACATGGGTGGAATAAGAGGTCACTACATTTAATCAATAAAGCAGCTGTAGAAAGGCAAGGAGCACATAGTGCTAATTATATTCACTTATATTTTATGTAAAAGAGTTAATATTTCAGAACTGGAGAGTAGGAATCCAATTCCCAGCAAGCTGGAAGAGTAGGGGAGATAGAAGAACACAGAAAGTTACATTAGATGATTACTAATGACTTGTGATTTTTACAAATCACCAACTGGGAGAAAATTACTTAGAGGTACTGCTGGCTCCCCAGGCTTACATTGTCAGTTGCTCTAAACAGGACATGAAGTGACAATTCACATTCTTTAGGGAGGTGAGGTCACAGTGTTACCAGTCCTTATCTCAGCCTTGCTGTGTACCTCTCATATATTTAAATGGACTGTGGTGACCATCACAAATCAAGCTGGTATCAGGACTGAGTCAGGTGAGCATTTTCAATTTAATCTTAAGGTAGTCTGTAAGGCAAGCGAGCCTTGAGTTTTTATTGTACCAAACAATGACTTTAGTGTTGCTCTGATTGGTTGATAAATAAAGCTGTTTGGCCAATGGTGAGGCAGGATAAGGTTAGGTGGTACATTCAAACTGAAGATACAGAGGAAGAAAGGCGGAGTCAGGGGAGAAGACAGCCTGCTGCCAAAGGAGCAACAAGATGCCAGCAGACCGGCAATGCCATGGCTATGTGGCAACATAAAGGTTAATAGGGATGGGTTGAATTATGTTGAAAGAGCTAGCTAATATAAGCTGACCCATAGGCCACACAATAATATAAGCCTCTGGGGGTTTACTTGGGTCCCAGCAGCTTTGGGACTGGGTGGGACACAGGAAAACTTCCAACTACACTTTAAAAAAGAACAGATTCATTATAAAAGTCATGAACAATGAAATGAATTCTAAGACATGAGGTAGCTGATAGTAAGGAAATTGAATAACATGACATTATGCCATTCTGTTGTGACTCATATTTTACTTACTTGACAAAGACTTTTTAAAATAATCAAGCTACATTTTCACATGTTTGAGGGCTATAAAGGAACCCTGCTACTCAGATGTTATAATAGGGAACAAAATAAAAAAATTCAAGGTTGCTATATACTTTCCTCTTAAATTGTCACAGTTTGGCATTTTGATGTCTAGTTTCTTGAGTTCTTTATATATTTTGGAGATCAGCCCTCTGTCAGATGTGAGGTTGGTGAGTATCTTTTCCCATTCTGTAGGCTGTCATTTTGCTTTATTTACTATGTCCTTTGCCTTACAGAAGCTTCTCAGCTTCAGGAGGTCCCATTTATTAATTGTTGTGCTCAGAGTCTGTGCTACTGGTGTTATATTTAGAAAGTCGTCTTCTGGGCCAATGCATGTAAGGCTACTTCCCAGTTTCTCTTCTGTCACGTTCAGTGCACCTGAGTTTATGTGGAGGTCTCTGATCCACTTGGACTTAAGTTTTTTGCAGGGCAATAGCCATGGTCTATTTGCAATCTTCTGCACGCTGACATCCAGAGTAATTATATTCATTTAATCTTATAAAGGTCATATCAGCTTTGAATTTACCAAATTACGCTATGTGCCTTGTTATACCAGTCTGACTTTCACTCCTTCTGTCCTAACTTTTCTGGTGTATGTGTTTTGATAAATTTCACATTGCATAATCTTGCTTTGCTATTGTTCTGTTTACATGCCTGTTGTCTTCTCTTATCTTAATTTAGCTTTCTGATTGGCACATTCAAAACTCACTGTTTTCCTTTCTCCTATTGTTTTCCGTTGTTATGAAATTTATCATTAGCCATTGGTCTCCTGTATATTAATTGTGCACTAGTTTATTTTGGCAAATTTTCTATTGTGATGTTTGTCTTTTTCTTACTGATTTTCTTGATACAGTAATTTTTTTCTGTGCTAGGAATGGGTCTTTCATGCTATGACCCTTTACAGCTCATTCCCAATCTTCTGGTAAGATGACTTTTATTTTAATATATCTTAATTTTGTATTATACCATTTTAGGCTAATGGTCTATACATTATTTAAAAAAATTTTCAGCCAGCATGGTGGAGCATGACTTTAATTCCATCCCTCAGGAGGCAGAAGCAGGTGGATTTCTGACTTCAAGGCCAGCATGGTCAACAGAGCAATTTCTAGGAAAGCCAGGGCTATACAAAGAAACCCTATCTCAAAATAAATGTTAAAAAAACTTTTTTTTGAGGGCAAGGGAGAAAGTTCAGTGCATATCTGTAATCTCAATGTTACTGGTCTGGGAGAGAAGATAGAAGAATTCTGTGGGCTCACTGTCCAGCCACTTTAACTGAAATAACAAACTATAGATTCAGTGAGAGAATTTGTCTCAGAGCAAAGGGAAACAAAAGAAAAGCTCCAAATCAAATCAACCCACAATGCAGAAAAATAGAGAAAGATACCCCAAATTGGCTTGTGGTTGTCTTCTGTACACATACATACACACACACACACACAAGCACATCCACACACTGGCACACACGTGTACATCACATAAACACAGAAAAAGAAAATGTTTATTCATAACACCACATAATTGATTATTAATTTTTAAAGATGTATTTTATTATTTTAAATTGTGAATATATGTATGATGATGTCCTCTTGTATTCTCTGGAGTTGAAGTTACAGATGGTTGTAAGCTGCCCAACATGAATGGTGGAAATTGAGCTTGGACTCTCTGAAAGAAGAGCAAGCACTGTTAATTGGTAAGGCATTTTTCTAGCCCCTAGATTTCACTCTGATTAGCAATCTGTTCACAAGCAATTGGTATAGTGTACATAGTAAATGAGAACATTTTGACAATGTAGTTCACAAATAAAAATTTATCCCAAACTTTCCATACAATCAATCTCAGAGTTCACAAGTTCAGCATTCACATGTTAAAACAACTGCAGATGAAAGACACTTGAAAAATGTTTGTTCCAAACTGACATACCTTAACATTATTCCCTAAATAAAAGAGCATAGCGACCATTTACATTTAAACATAAACATTTTAATTGCTTTAGGTATTTTAAATAATCTGGCACTGATTTAACATATAAGGGAAGGCTGAAGAGATAGCTTATGGAGTAAATGTTCTTGCTGTACAAGAAAGGGGACTTGAGTTTGAATCCCTAGAACCCACATAAAGCCAGGTACTATATAGCATGTATCTGCAATCACAGCTCTCCTAGAGCAAGACCAAAGAGGAGAAAAAAGATCACTGGACAGCTAGCCCAGCATGCAAAGTGGCAAGTAAGAGACCCTGTCTTGAAGATGAATACCTGTGAAACTTCCATATACACTGTAGCACATGTGTACCTATAATCACATGCATGCTCAAGCATGGGCACACACACACACACACACACACACACACACACACACAGACACTTGCACACCCTCCCCCCACACAAAATAAAGTATAAAAAGGGGGTGTCTATAAACAAATTCAAGCACTATGCCTTTTTATAAAAGAGACTTGAGCAGCCATGGTTTTTGCTTATTTACAGGGGGACTGAAATCCAGAACTTTGGAGACATGAAGGGACAGATGACATGTGATTCCTAGTCACTCTCATCATTGCTTCACCTATGGTAACACAGTCTCCAAGTTGGAGAAGATTAATTGATTATCTTTACATTGTTTTCTGACTCTTGAAGCCTCCAGAAATCCAAAGAACCACACAAATTATTGTAAATTATAGTGTTACACATTGTAAATGATTATTTTACCCCAGGAAAAAGAAATTGCCAAGACATTCCCATGACACAATGGCCTCTCACACTTCAGCAGGAACCCTGTTTATAGTACAAACTGTAGCTGGAATTTTAGCAAATTTCTCTCTTCTTTATCATTATGTCTCTCTGTGTGTCACTGGATTTAGGTTCAAGTCCACAGATGTCATAGTTCAGAACCTGACTGTAGCCAACTCCCTTATCATGCTTTCCAAAGGAATCCTACAGACCATGGCAGCAGTTGGAGTAAAATATTTCCTTCATGAGTTTGGATGTATATCCATTCTGTATATTTATAGAGTAGCCAGGGGTGTGTCAATTGCAACAACCTGTATACTCAGTGTCTTTCAGGCTATCAAGATGAGCCCCATGAACTCCAGCTGCAAGAAGCTTAAAACAAAAGCCCCCCAGTACGTTGGTGTCTCTATTTTCCTTTGTTGGATCCTATATATGTTTGTAAACTTAATTTTCCCTCTGTACAACCATAGCAAATGGAATTTCAAAAACATCACATGGAAACTAGATTCTGGGTACTGCTCTGCAGGGCTTCAGGATGGAATCACAGGTTCATTGTACATAGTACTGTTATTGTTACCTGAAGTTTCATTCTCAGGGCTCATGCTGTGGTCTAGCAGCACCATGGTTTGCATCCTACACAGGCACAGGAAACAGATGCAGCACATCCACAAGGCAAGGCTCTCCTCCAGACCCTCCCCTGAGGCCAGAGCTACCCAAAACATCCTGGCCCTGGTATGCACCTTTGTGTCTTTTTATACACTCTCATCCACTTTTTATGCTTATATTGCTGCCTTTAATATTTCCAGTAAGTGGCTGGTGAATACTTCTGCCCTAATTTCTACATGTTTCCCGACCATCAGCCCTTTGGTTTTAATGAACCATCACCTCACTCTAACAAGACTCTGGACCAAATTCAGACAGTCTGTTAGATGCATGTAAAGTTTATCTTTCTTCACAATCTATAGGGTTATACAAAGACAAATGTGCAGTTCAAGGAGAAAGACACAAGCTTCTTAAGCCAGACACTAAGGGATTTCTCCAGATGGTTCAATGTGAAACTCTGGTTGATAGACAAGGTCTGTCTTACAGTAAGGGTTCACCCTCCTTCACTCTAATGATTCTAGTCATAAAGCATTTTATTAACAAAAATTAAATAGACCTAGTGTCATATTAACAGGCTTGATGTAGAGATAATGCACGAAATGAGTGGCAAATACTCTTTAAGACACAAAGAGCACTCTGCTGGGACTGTGAAGTACATGTAAGCATCATGGGAAGTGGTCTTAGCAGGTTTATTCCAGGATTGTCTGTGTAGAAAACATAGACCCTGGACCATAAAGACAGTTTCACTCACTCATGTCTATAACAGATTTTTTTTTCTTATATGAAAACACTCTGTTACTCAAGACACAGGTGGGACAGTTTCGCTAAGTTTCTGTCAAGAGTTTGGCATTTCTGGAGTTACCGGGGTGGCTCAGTGGTTAAAGTGTTTGTTGTAAAAACATGAGAACCTGAGTTCAGATCCCCAGCACCCATGAAAATACAGGCATGGTGGCACCTGTTTACAATTCCAATACCCTGGCAGGAGAATGATAGATCCCAGCTCTCCAGTCAGCCAGTGTAGCCAGAATGTAGCTCAGAGATCCTATCTCAAAAATACAAAGATGTGGCTAAACATGTCAGTCTGAAAGCAATTTCTGGTCTCCACATGCATCTGCATGGGCAAGTGAATAGACAGTCACAGACATCCACATGTAAACACACACACACACACACACGCTCACACACAGATACAAACTTCTTTGCTTTACTACTTATCTCCTACCATGGTGTTTAGTCTTACCTCAGGTCCAAAGAGACAGACCCAGTCATGACTATGGAGTGAAATCTAAAACCATGAACCATAGCAAATTATTTTCCTTTAAGTTGTGTTATATTCATTAGTATTTAATATAACAGCAGATATGATTTTAAAATTGTATTTAAAAATGCCAAACAAACAAAGTGAGAATTGTGGTAAACTTAAGAAAGGACAGTGAACCAAACGGAGATTGTCTGCTTGCTTCTCTGGAAAGACTAGGAAATTCCATATATTCTCTGATTTGTATGAGAAATGTCCCCACGGGCTCATGTGTTTGAACTGTTGGTCCCCATCTAGTGGTGCTGTGTGGGGAGGTTGTGGAATGTTTAGAGTGTTGCACCTTGTTGGAGTGAGCGCATCTCTAGAGGAAACCTTAGCGCTTTCATGGCCTGGTCCACTGCCTTTGCTCACGGTGCTTTCAGACCCCCAGATGAGCCTGTGCCCTGCTGTCATGTTTTCCCCACCATCATGCTCTGTTTCTCGCCTGGAACTCGGAGCTTTATCTCATACAAGGGTGGAGTCAAGCATAAAATTTCAAAGTCCACCATAGTGACACACTTTTTGCTAAAGTACAGTATGCGTGCTAGCTATAGAAACAGTAAGTCACAGTTCCAGTGATCACATTTATGTAAGGGGCCGATGTGCATGGCAGAAAAGAATGTGCATATTTATGAGCAATAGAGAAAAATATGGTTTCTAATCCAAGGCATGAAAAATTTGAGGTATAAACACAGGACTTTGTAGATGTAACCAACCGTCTTATAAATAAGAAACACAGAACCAATGCAAAAAAGAAAGCCAAGAGGTCAGAGCTAAGAGCTAAAACCTTACCCTTCCTCCTGCAGTGGTCCTACCTCTCCGAAGGAGGAGGTACTTCCTGTGTTAAAGTGTTTATATAGTCTCTGTTCTGCCTTCTCATTGGTTATAAACCCAACCACAGGACTGCCTCATTACGGCCTGTCTGTATAGACCTCCAGGTGTTCTATGGTTGGTATTGAGATTAAAGGCATGTGTATCCAATGCTGGCTGTATCCCTGAACACACAGAGACTTACCTAGCTCTGTCTACCAAGTGCTGTGATCACAAGCGTACACCACCACTGCCCTGCTTTCCTATGGCTTGCTAATAGCTCTGACCCCAAGGCAACTTTATTTATTAACATACAAATAACATTTTGGTACAAAAGAAAATATCACCATATTACTTGTCAGTCGCATTGTATTTTTTAATTAAGAGGCTCTGTCAATGAACAGCCTCTGACCTCTCTTGTCCCTTCCTCTTGTATTCCTAAGAAGCTAAGCAACCTAAGAAGGCTTTGTGGTCCTGTCTTTGAGACTGGAGGGAAGGAAGCTTAACCACCATTCAGTACATTCACCTCATTCCCTCCTTCTCACCTTTAAGCACCCCACCATATGTGGTCCCAGCGTCGCCCTTTATTTATTTATTCAGGAACCCATTGCAAGACTGCCTGATCAACTCACAGAAAATTTCATAATGACAAATATCCTACAAGTTTATCCAGTAAACTCAGTACAATGATAAATTATAAAGTATAAGTGGCAAAAATAGAAAAACATAAATAATAAGACGCTGTTAGAATGTGCTTTTGATGTGTTAATGCAAACAATAATAGGCCCAGCCTGTATTGTTTGCTCCCAGGGTCTGTGGAAGAGTCTAACAACCAGCTGAGGATTCTAATCTGAGGGATATAGAATGAATCTAAGCACTGTGAGTTCTTTAGTCCATTTACTTTATTCTTCTAAGTCAATTCTATCTACACAGCTTCTTTTCTGTTCTCATACTTAGCTCCTCTCAGTCCCTCCTGCTCTCAGTCCCTTCTGCTGTTCTCTCATCTCTATCTAGTTCTTTCCATCTCCGTCCTCATCTTTGTTGTCAATCAATTCTCCCCAGTGCTCTCAGAGAACCAGTATATATACCCAAGCAGAAATTTTTTGGCAAGGCAATTTGAGGTTTGAAGTTTTCAGGGTCTCAGAGAGAGGTGATAAGGACCCACACATAAAGCAATTAATTGTCAGCTTCCAATTACTACCCAAAAGAGGAGTGACTAAAGGGGAGTTCTCTGGTAGGGTCAACTAAAGGCTAAGATCAATAAGGGAATTTATGTGCTCAAACTATAATCTAGAAATGGCTATGTATAATGTTAGGGGTCAATAAGTCACAAGAAAGTAAACTGGCTGGGCGGTGGTGGTGCACACCTTTAATCCCAGCACTGGGGAGGCAGAGCCAGGTGGATCTCTGTGAGGTCGAGGCCAGCCTTGTCTACAGAGCGAGATCCAGGACAGGTACCAAAACTACACAGAGAAACCCTGTCTCGAAAAACAAAAACAAAAAAACAAACAAAAAAAGAAAGAAAGAGAGAGAGAGAAAGAAAGAAAGAAAGAAAGAAAGAAAGAAAGAAAGAAAGAAAGA
>CABHPQ010138838.1:0-28390 GCA_902168405.1 Peromyscus aztecus | reverse complement strand
AGAAGAAGAAGAAGAAGAAGAAGAAGAAGAAGAAGAAGAAGAAGAAGCAGAAGCAGCAGAAGAAGAAGCAGAAGCAGCAGCAGCAATATAAGAGAAGTGTGAGAGAGGATCGGAACTAAAGAGAACTGGAACTAGAGAGAATTGGAACCAAAGGTTTAGAGTAGAGAGTATTAGAACTGAAGATTTAGAACTACAGAATTGGAACTAAAGAATTAGAGCTAGAGAATTAGAGATAATTCTAACAAGAGAATTAGAGCTGAAGAAGAATAAAAGAGAGTGACCCTCAGATCATGTGTGCTTTATTATAGATCAGAAATCTTTCTATCCCCGCTCTTGAGAAGTCTTTTTCTGAGTAACCCTGGGTAGCAGTTCTGGGAGCTGGACTCTTGGTTCACTAAATAAAGTGACATTAAGAAAATGGCTGATAGGAATTTTCTTTCTACATCTCTGGGTTTTAATTTTGGGAGTAGCTCACAAGGAAGAGAGAGCACCTTTGATGAGACTGGAAGTTTAGTCGTGAATTTCCAGCACACTGCAGGATCTAAAATTCTCAAAAACCCCAGATTCCAGGGCAAGGTTTACATCCCATATTATCCACACTCATCTCACCCAAGCTGGAAGTCTCAAATAACTGTATAAGTCTTGTCTACCTATGTAGAGTGGAACTCTGACAAAGAGTTCAAAGGTGATGGTCAATTTTGAGTGGTTTCAAGGTCTGGGAGTAGGAATGAGATGTTTTGAACCCTCCCATTTATCCTAAGGGATTTCTCATAATGTCTTGGAGTCCCTTGGCCATGGACCAATCCTTATTGGGCAGAGGCTCCATATGTGCACAGCTTACCCCTCCATTCTCCTTTTCTCTCTTCCTAGAAAGGAATTGCAGTGTCTTAAGGTAGAACACAATTGTCAGAGTTTGTATGAAACAGGTCAATTAGTTGTAACCTTTCACACACATGCAGGTGAGTGTTATATATAAAACTTTGAAGAGAAACCCTGTCTTGAAAAATTAAAAAAAAATACTTTGACTAAATGTCCTGTCATCTGCAATAAAATAGATGGACCTGATGAGCACCATGTAAATTAAGATGAATAAATGCAGTGAGACATTTTTACATATAGAATCTATGAAAGCTTAATTTATAGACTCCCAGTAGAAAAGTGGAAAACCCAGGAACAGAGGAGTAAGAGAAATGAGGAAATGTTTGTCAAGATATACAAATTTTCAGCAATAAAATGAATCAGTTCTAGGTCTGGAGAGATGGCTAAGGTGCTGAAATTCTTACTGTGGAAATATGTACACCTGAGTTTCACCTCCAGCAACTACAGGAATGTAAATGAAGCTTCAGGCACCTGTAACAGCAAAGGCAGAGACAGGAGGATCTCTGGCCCTGACTGACTAGCCAGTCTAGCTTCAGGTTCTCTGACACATACACTCACAAAGATGTGCAAGGTCCGAGGCGCTAAAGTATACAACAGTGACTATACTTAATGTTTCTTGTATGTGGAAGGTGTTAACACAGATCTTAGAAGTCCTCATCTCAAGAAATTGGTCATAGAGATACGGGTTTTAGAGTTTGTATTGCTATGATAAAACACCATGAGAAAAAGATATTTGGGGAGGAAATATTTATGTTTCTCTTATATTTCCAAGCAACAATCTATCACCAAGAGAAGGAAAGGCAGGAGCTCAAGGCAGGAACCTGAAGGCAAGGACTGAAGCAGATGCCATGGATGGAATCTGATTACAGGCTTCCTTCCCCTGTCCTGCTTAGGCTGCTTTCTGAGACACCCTCAGACCACCTGCCAAGGGCTTGCACCATCCACTGTGAGCAGAGCCCTTCCACGTCAAATACTAATCAAGAAAATGCCTGACAGGCTGTTCATAGGACAATCTGGTGTGGTCATTTATTCAGTTGTTCTCTTTTTCCAAATCACTCTAGTTGTGTTGTTGACATAAAACTACACAGCACTATATGCCACATGATTTGATGATGGTAATCAATTTTTCATTTTATATATACACATATAAATACACATAAATGTGGCTTAAGTTTTCCTGCCTGGCCCACAGTCAGGATAAATCTCTCTCACCTGCCAGTCCCACAGCCACTCACACCCAACCAAGTAAACACAGAGACTTATATTGCTTACAAACTGTATGGCTGTGGCAGGTTTCTTGTTAACTGTCCTTATATCTTATATCAATCCATTTCTATAAATCTATACCTTGCCACATGGCTTGTGGCTTACCGGCATCTTTACAAGCTGCTTGTCCTGGTGGCGGCTGGCCCAGTCTCCCTCTGCCTTCCTGTTTTTTTTATTCTCTGTTAGCCCCGCCTATACTTCCTGCCTAGCCACAGGCCAATCAGTGTTTTATTAGCAACACATTTGCCATACAGAACATCCCACAGCACATAAACATATAGGAAGTTTTCACCACATATAATCTAAAAATGAAATTTCATTTTTCAATCATACTGCAATAAATCTGGAAAAATTTTGGCTCCAAAAAACTAAGGATTTACAGAAGTCAACCCAGAAAAAGTATTATGCAAATGTCCATAAGAGCATACCATTGCCTGCTAAAACCTTCCTCAGTACCGGTGTTATTACACTCACATGCAGACTGTCCTTTAATAGTCAAATCCCATCAAATTTCTAAATATTTTCTGTTCAGAGCATGAGGATAACAAAATGCTATTTGATTACCTTCATTTATATATTTTTTGTTTTGGCAAAGAAGTGGCTAAAGAAAAACTGTCCAGTGAATTTTAATCTGTTGTTATAAAAAAAGGTAAGATAAATGTAAAAAAATAGATTGTAAATCAAACCATTGTTTTACAAACTATGACAAATTCATAATTTATATAAATTGATTAACATTTTAATGTCACAAAACAATATAGGATATGTAAATATATAATTTATAATATGTTCACAAATTGTATGTGTACATGTTAGTTCATGAATGTACACCACCTGCTTTTATGACATGATTGAGTATATATACATGATTCAATAAGATGTATACATTATTCAAAAAACACAATTTTGATGTTACTGTTATGGTTAGAATGTTGTATTCCCTGCTCAGGCAAAACAGAGTGGAGACTCACAGAGTTAACGATTGATCAGCAGAAAGGGACTCACAGTTGGGAAACATGCAGAAACTACTGAAGCCATGTTTACCAGGAAAGAGCCTGGATTATACATAAGGGACAAATTAATTTGTTAGAGGCAAGAAAGGGTGTAAAAGCAGACGAAGGTGCTCACCAAGAGCAGAATGGTCTTTGTGGCTCTGGATTCAGGGGAGGACCTGAGGGAGAAGTTGCTTCTATGAATGTGCTTCAATCTCTGCTTGTGTCTGCAGAGGATGAAAACCATGGAGCTGCTGGACCAAAGCATCAGCAACATGAAAAACACATCAGGACTTGTGAGTAATACTGCAGAGAAAGTGTCAAAGGCTTTGTCATGACGAACAGAAGAACAGTATTCAAACTCTTTAAGACTTGTCATGTTCCTATGGTTCAATTTTGCAGTCATGTACATAGGAAAATTAACATTTACTATGAGGGCCAGGGTCCAACTCATGTACACACCAGCAGCAATGTAACTGGGAGACTTGACTTTAAGCCGTGACCACCTGGAACCCGATGGACTGATGGTAATGGCCTGGAAGACACTCAAGAAGCAGGTGCTGCTTAGGGTCACACCCCTCCCTACTCTGTGAAGATAGAAGATCAGTTTGCATTCAAAATCATTAAGGAAGTCTTTCAAACCAAAACCTGCCATTGTCTGCGGTACTCCTTTACACAGGAGAGTTAAGAAGTTGGCTACAATCAAGTGCTGCAGGATCCAGTCTGTGAACCTTAACCGGATCCCAGTGAAGTAAAGCAGCAGATAGTTGTAGACTAGGAAGGAGTTGCCCAGGACTCCAACTATAGACTGTGATAAAAAGATCACTCCTATGACCACGTCACTGGCTCCCATGATGTCATCTCTTGTGGTCTCAGGATCATGGCTTGGGAAGATGAGGCATTGACTGTATGCACTATGTTATATACTACATTCTATATCCATAATAATACTAATGCAAAATGCTTCCTTGATTTTTTTTAAAATAGGGAATCAAAAAGCAACATTATAAGCTAAGAGAGGATATAATGTCTAGTTTTGAAGATAGTGTATACAATTTAGTCAATATTCACAGTCTGTGTAGAAGCCTCTGCTCTGGTTCCAGTTACACAGATGATGAAAAGTGAGATAATTTCATCTGAGTCAATTATTTGTAAATTCAAGCTTGGTTAATGATAAGGTGAGGTCTTTTCAAGTCCACAAAGTCGACAGTTAGGCTACTGGGATCCACAACTACCTGAAAAATCATTCAAGTCAGTTCTTAAAACAAACAGCCTCATACTTAGGTTTGATACTTACACATTTTTATCTTTTCAAAATTACTGTCGTTGTATTTTTTGTAGTGAAATTTCCATGTGTGTAGCTTATTCTTATATGAGAAAATATCTATTTCTAGTGAACACTGGGTATTTTAATGTAAACAGGAATAGTCTCAGGAGAAATAATATACATCAGTGTAAAACAGTCCACTTTTCAGATAGCTGCCTAATGGTTTATTAGTATTTATGTTAGAAAAGCAAATAAAATTACAGCCTAATGGAATCCACTCATATTCACATGCCTTGCCTTAATTTCAGGAAGGAAAAGAAGCCCAAAGTAAATGTATGTGGAGCACACAGTATAACTGTGGATCTGGTGCCACACTTCAGTGCTAACTGGTACCTGCACAAGTGGTCTCTTAGCAGGGAAGTAAGGTTTGCAAACCACCCAACTCCAGTGTGATGTGTACACACTACCATTTGTCGGAATCAAGATTTTGTGCTTTGTAAACCCTGAAGTATTTGGGGCTGGACAGATGGCACAGTAGCTAAGAGCACTGGCTCCTCTTTTAAAGGACCCAAGTTCAATTCTCAGCACAAGTGGTAGCTTACAATTGTCTGTGTCTACAGTTCTGGGTGTTCCAATACCCTCTTCTGTCCTCTGAGCATTCCAGGCACACATGTGATGCACAGATGTGTGTGCAGACTTTCACACACAAAAATAAAAAAAGGGAATAAATCTCCACTTTTAGATTTGTGCTATTAAAAAACAAATAAATAAAATATAGCATTCCTTAGAAAAGCTTTAGATTCACGACTGTATTGTGATAGCTAAATAAACTTTCAATTTTTTCCTTCACATTATTGTATCCTCAAGTAGTAAATTAGTCCAGCATATAAATTTCTAACTAAAGGGAGAATTAAGAAAGAATTTATGTGTAAACACAGTGGTCCACATCTCAATGGCAGTGTTTGAATTGTTAAACAGTGGTGCTTATTTTTGTGCTTATTTTCCTGAGCGTGATTTAGGAGGGAAGCTGCCTCATCGTAGTATCACACTCCATGACTTTCAGGGTAGAAGCAGTCCCCATTTCCATCAATGGCCTCCTGTGACAGTTTGAGATTTTCTACTCAAGCACTCTGCATGCAGATATACTTTCTGCATGGGATTCCATGGTTCCCTTACCTTCCTCCCGCTCTCTGAAGCACACCTGGGGAAACAACTGTAGAATCATCTCATTAGTAGGAAGAACTCCCAGAATCATAGCTTTGCAGTAGACTGCTTTTAAGGCAACAGTTCTCAGCTCCTTGCATTCTAGTTTTCATTATCAGTTGGAGTAAATCACAAGAAGTCCAGTGAGTGGAGGATTCATGAAGGTGAGAACGGCAGAGACTGTGTTCTGTGTCTATTACCTCATGTTTGTTTTGCCTGTGTCCTCAGCCCATGCTTCAGATCTTTCTCCAGTTGTTGGTTGGCTTTGTTATGGAACCTAGTTCAATTCCAAGTTTACTTTTCTGGATGTCTTGCTTAGCTGGATTCTTCAGATTAGTTTTGCTTTGTGGATTTAGACTCACAAACTCCACAGGATGCTCTCCAAGTGCTGTTTCCCTTCTCAGGACAGCAATCTCACATCCAGGGTCTTGTGGTTCCTGACATTCACTAGAGGGAGGCAATCAGTGCCTGAGATATGGGTCTGTGATTCTGTGACCTCCCCTCCCCTCAGACCTGCAATTAAATTTTCACCTTCAGTAGTAGTGTGTACACAACTTTTCGTGAAGTAAGGGAAACTTTTCTGAGCATCTCTTCCCCAGGTGTCAGATGTTAAAAGCAATTATAAGTTTCTTGCTATCCCCTCAATGAAATGTTGCAGTTTGGAGCCGCTGTTATCTGTTGAGTTCCTTGGAGACCCTAATGGATGATGAAATTCTAATGTCTGTCTTCCATACATCATCAAGGTATGCTTGTATCATACCATTTCATTATTATCTTAATGTGTCATGTGACCAAATCCAATTTGTCTATTTTTGAATTGAGAATGCTGTCTCATTAATTATAGAAGAGAAATTCAGTGCCACTAATATCTTTTTTGTATCTTCTAAGCTAACAGTACAGAACAGGATGTGACTAATTCACATTCACACTGGAAAATGTTGAGATCAAGTGTACTTTTCAAAGTTAATTCTTTTAGGTTTGCATTTATAACTGAAGATAATCTGCTATTGACATTTTGTAAGAAAATCACATTTATCTGTATTGGTTGATGCTAGTATTAGGAGGGAAACCCAGAATATTTTTTGTACGAGAAACAGTATTCTGAAAGGAACTCTTCCCAGATGATGCTGCAGTTTGAGATGATAACCCTTCACCTGTGCTCCTGTAAGCAAGCACACTGATCTCATTGGTTTACTAAGACAGACTTGGCTGAGGTCATTTTCTTCATTTATTACCAATACACTATCTGAGATGAATACACATTTGCATGTCCTCAGGAAATATCTCATAGCATAACTGATATCTTGATAGTGACAAGGAGAATTAAAGATCTGCTGGGTGTGAGAAGCTGCACAGTTCTGATACTTGGGAATAAGACATACAGGTGGCCAACGGATGTGGCTAGCTATGCCTGTGTTACATGCGATGGTGTTCCTTCTTCCTATAGTGCCAGTTGCATGTTCCCTGGAACAAGTGATAAGACATGCAAATAAGTTCAACTACCCGAGAGTGTCATCTCTTTAGTTGGGATACCAGCACACCAAACTTCCTGTATGTGGCCTGGAGTGGCATCCTCCATACGGAATGTATTATATTAATCCCAGCACTAGGGAGGTGGATACAGGAAATGATATAGCTGGATGGAGTGAGGATGGAATAAGGTGAGAGGAGACAGGAGCTCAGCTTCCTTTCAGGCTGAAAAGTCATGGAGGTAGGAGGTGGCTCTGGTTTGCTCCTTTTTGTCTCTCTGATCTTTCAGCATTAAACCCTATATCTGACTCTGGGTTTTTATTATTAAGACCAATTAGAATTCATGCTACAAAAGAGCCCAAGAAAAGGCACAGAAACTGAGACCCACTCATTCAAACACTCAGAAATCCCATAAATGCACTAAACTGGAAGCCACGATATATTTGCAGAGGACCTGGTGCAGACCCATATAGGATATATATATATATATATATATATATATATATATATATATATATGATGTGTGTGTGTGTGTGTGTGTGTGTGTGTGTGTGTGTGTGTCTGTGTGTGTGTGTGTGTGTGTGTATTGCCTCAGTGAGTTCATATGAGCTTGATCATGTTGATTTAGAGGGCTTTGTTTTCTTGGTGTCCTCTATCCCCTTTGGCTTGTAAGACTGGTTCTTTCTGCTTCCTCTTCCAAAAATTTTCCACAACCATGAGGGGTGGGGTTTGATGAAGACATCTCATTTAGGGCTGAGTGTTCCAAGGTTTCTCACTTTGTATAGTTGTATAATGTCTGTCTGTGGGACTTTGTATTTGTTCCCATCTGCTGCAGGAGGAAGCTAGCTGTTAGAACACAAAGGAGACCACTGGTACCGAGGCCTTTGTGAGGACTATAGTCTAGGAAGCCAATGAGATGAATCAGGCAATGAGATAGTAATGTACAGGTAATAGAAGATACATCTCAACCCTGACCTTTAACACAAGGGAAGTTTGTACCTTCCTGAGGGAGGAGAAATTTGGGGAGCCTCCATGGTTTGTCGGTACTCCATTCTGATAAGAGACATGGATATATACTAAAACAGTATGAGCAGATATGTTGCTGGATATCCTGCCAGAACTGAAGGACTGGCTGAAACAGAAGGCTCAACATGCTTTAGCATGTCCCTGTTACCTCCTTCATCTGAGCTGACTTGGTCAGGACAGGCCTTCTCCATCAATACCTATAGGAACACCACAGTCATAGGATTACCCCACAGTATGACAGATGGAGGGCTTATGGAGAATAAAAGTGGAGTAAGGAGGTTTGATTTGGAGAGATTGGCCAGGTTGAATCTCTTAATTTTTGTCAGAGGAAAGGCAGCAAAACCAGGGGACTCAAGAAAGCTGACAACTTGAGTGTAGTTTGGAGGACAAGGCTCAATTTTATCACATCTCCTTTGATAACAGTTATATGATCACAGTTCAGCAGAGAAGCCTGCTTTACAGGCCAGCCTGCCCAAGATTGTATAAAGCACAACAATGTCATTTGTCTTCAGGATAACATCTGAGGTGGGGGAACATCATTTATCCTAACTCTTCTCTAGAAATTGGGGAAAGTCACAGGAATTGCTGTGTTCCTACTCAGGTTTCTTTTTTCACATTTCAAATTCCCTTCTGAGAAATATCAACATTGATGTTTCTAAGCACGTGCCACAAGTTTATTATATTATTACACAGCCTCTATTCTAAGCACAACTCTGGATGTCACAGTGTTCTGCATCCATGATAATCTCTTCAGAATGACTCTATTGAAAAACTGTAGGTGTAGATTAGGAGATGTTTTATGGTTTGCTGAAGCACACTCATATTTTATTGTAGTAAACTTTTATTTTCAGAATACCCAAGACCCACTGGTACTTGCTTTGAGAAGACAGAGATCCTGTTGACCACTGGAAAATAGGTTTATAACCCTTGAGTGTTTCACAGTATTGGGAAATCATGTGGAAAACTGGAAAACTGTAAGTAAGGAGTCCAGAAAAGTGTACTCTGTATTAGTGGGAAAGGACATTTAGTCAAGGTGCTGTAAAGTGTATGGGTAAAGTTTCCAGTGACAGAGGCGAGCTCCATTTTCTCCTCCACATCACATTGCTTTTTGTTGCTATAGTTGATGGTTAATTGAAAGAACAAAATAAGCAATTATTGTTGAAGACACAAAACTTTGGTTCCAGGACAATGAAGAAGCCAAACAAAAGAAGAGCTGATGTCCCCTCTATGCTGGCTTCTACAGTCCAGAAGCCACTATTCAAGCTGATGTAGCTGAATTGTCCCTGAGAGTTTTAGTCATTTATGGTTTTGGTGTACTATATTATCAGTACACTGAGTAAGTTGTGCCTAGGGGTAAAATAGTAGCATGGCAATTATAGTAATAATCAAATGATTTCTGAATGCATTTAAGCTTTTTCATAGGAAGTTTATTGTGAGTTTTCCTGACCATGTTAGAGACATTTAGCTAGAAATGTCATAGGACCTAGAGATGAGGCAAATGCTTTTGTATTGATCAATGAACATGATGACAGCTTCCTGAACTTTGTTGCTTATAACCACAGATTATTTGTACCATTGACTTCAGTAATATATTGTATATACTTCTAGTGTGTAGCAGCTATTTATTGCACAATGTTAAATTCATTGAATTGCTGAAAATAAATGATTATTGATGTGGTATCATTGGTTAATTCTCAGACATAGATTATAGAAGGTAGGCAGACATATGTATTAACATTTCAAGACTTGCAGAACACAGAAGAGAGCATGTAAAGATTGTATGAGAGAGAAAAAATGCCGTATTATGTAACTACTTTCTCAGATTTGGAGCATTTGCTCTTGGAGGCAAGAGTAACTCATGAGGCTCATGAAGGATAAAGGACAGTAATGTTTAAGAGTCATAGAGAAAGTTTATTGTAGACTTAGAAAGCAAGTGGTAAAGGAAAGCAGAAGAGTTATGGGGGCTGAAGATGATAGAAGTAGACACAGGTTAAAGTTAGCATGAATATGAGGAGGAGATTGAGTCACAGGGAGGCAAGGCATATCACCCAAAAAGAAATCTAACAGGACAATGAAGGAGCTAGAGAAGACCAAGGACATGGCTGAGATTAATAACCCAAGAGGAACAGAACATTGAGAAATAACAATCCTGGGTATATGGTGTGCTATATATAGACTAGATTAATAGAGTTGGTTTAGTCCCTGAGAGTGAAAGCTGAGGCATATTCTGCTGTTGGACATAAATGCTCAAGGAAGGAAAAGAGACACCAGAATTAGGAGAAGGACTTTGCAGATGTGACAAAACATTCAGAAAATCAAACTGAACTTTGTAGAATTGAGAACTTCCAAGTGACAGTCATACAATTTAGTAAAATAAAAAACTGTGGGAGATAGCATCATCCCAGGTTTAAAATTATATTACAGAAGGGTTGTAAGAAAAATAGTATGTTACTGGCATAAAAACAAATTCACTCACCATGGGCTAAAATTGAGAGCTGACATATAAGCCCACACTCCTAGAAGTACTTTACATTTGACAAAGATAACAATGAACATTGGAGAAAGCACAGCATCTTCAACAAACGGTGCTGCTCAAATTGAAAAGCCCCCATGTATCAGAATGAAAATTCATCCTTGTCTCCATTTTTGTAATTGGATTTAATTTTTCTTCACATAATGTATTTTGACCACATCATTTTTCATTCCCTACCCCCTCCTAGATTTTTTGTACTCCCTTATCCCATGAATTTTATGTTCTTTCCCTCTTGGTCTCTTTCCAAAACCAAACACAAACCACCAAAGAAAACAATACCAGCTGAACTGAAAAAGACAAAAAATATCTGTAGCTGAAGTTTTCCTGGTCCTGCATGGTCCATGGTCAGGACACAGGGACTTATATTACTTATAAACTGTATGGCCATGGCAGGCTCCTTGTTACCTAGTTCTTCTATCTTAAATTAACCCGTTTCTATTAATCTATACTTTGCCATGTGGCTTGTGGCTTACTGGTACTTTGCATCCTGCTCCTCATCACAGTGGCTGGCATTATCTCTTCCTGCCTCAGCCTTCCACTTCCCAGAATTCTCCTCTCTCCTTGTCTCACCTATACTTCCTGCCTGGCTACTGGCCAATCAGCACTTTATTTATCAATCAACCATCCACAGCAAATATCAATCCAAATCAAAATTGCTAAAAAAAAATTAAAAGAAAATATGGAGTACTTTTTGTGTTTGGCTTGGTGTTGGCTGTGGATCTCTGCATCTGCTTCTATCAGTTACTGGAGAAAGGCTCTATGATGACAGTTAGGGTATATCGTTAATATTTCTTAACTATTTGTGTTTCACCTTTTAAGAACTCTGTGCTTTCTACCTCATTTTAATTGGGTTATTTTTTCTTGCTATTCCATTTTAAAGATGTTGTATATTTTAGATAATAATTTTCTAGTGGTGGAGTCGATCCTTGATGCTGAGGTGAGATTCATGGATGCAGTATTAAGATGTATCCTGTTTTCTAACCCAGTCTCAAAATCTGTGTCTTTTTAGTGAAAAAATGAGATGATTATTATTGAGAGTTGCCAATGAGAAGTGTTTATTGATACATATTTTTTTGTTATTGTGTGATTTTGTCCCCATGTCTTTTGTGATTATTTATATTTCTTGTGTACAGTAACCTCCTCCGACTGAAATATTCCTTCTAATGCCTTCAGATGAGCTGGATAGGTTGATATAAATTGCTTAAATTTTGTTTTATTGTGGCATGTTTTTCATTATCCATGTGTTAATTTTGCTGTGTACAGTATTCTGGCCAGCAATCTCAGAGTTTGTTGAACATTGGTTTAGTTCCTTTTGGATTCAAAATTCTCCATTGAGAAGTTGGATGTTATTCTAATGGGTCTGTCATTATATGTGATTTCATTTTTTTCTCTTTCAGGTTTTAATATTCTTTCATTATTTCTATCCGTTTAGTGTTTTGATTATTATGCATTTAGAAAACTTCTTTTCTGGGCCTGTCTATTTGATATCCTGAATATTTCCTGTACCTTGATAAGCACTATCTTCCTAAGAATGGGGGATTGTCTTTCTATGATTTTGCAAAAATATTTACTGTGATTTGGCCTCTTTATTGTCTTCCTCTATCTCTATTATTGAAAGGTTTCACCCTTACACAGTATCCCAGATTTTGTGGGTGTTTTGTGCCTGGAAATTTTTATATTGAATATTTTTTAAAACTGTGGTGTCCATTTATTCTCTCTTTTCTTCAACACCTGAAATTCTCTCTTTCTTGTCTTCTATTGGGTTGGTAAGCCTGATGTCTGAGATTTTTCTTCTAGTCTTATATAAGTTTGAGTTTTCCTTAGTGGTTCCAATCTACTTTCTTGTCTTGAACACTTTTCATTGTTCCATATAATAATTTCTTTTTGTTTTCACAGTCTTCTTTAAGGGATTTATTCATGCCTTCTTCTAGGTCCTTGAACATTATACATGTGTTTTGAAATCCTGGTATCATTCTTCAGATATATTGTATTTTAAGAGCCTACTGTAATAGGGTTATTGGGTTCTGGTGGAGGCATATTGTCTTGGGTATTCATGTTTGTGTTTTTTGTGACTGCAGAGTTAATGATGTTTAATGTTTTTCTTGGTGTTGATAGCAGGTTTTTTTTTCTTTGTTGGGATGATGTACCATTCTTTGATTGTTGTTGTCCTCTTAGAAATCTTGGCAAATATGATGGCTGTAGAGTCAATGGAATAAAATTCTCTGTAGGTCAGTGGGTGGCAGAAGGAATGGATATACACTGGGAAGAAAGGATGAAAGATGATATGGAAAAGAGCTAGAAGGATCATGTCTGCACCAAGAAGTGGAATCATAAAGGAGAGATGGTTTTTTTGGAGGAGGGTCTCCTGCAAGCAGGCTGCAGTATCACACACACACACAAAAAAACAAGTCTGGAAAGATAGAAATGAAAGGGCTACAACATCGCCAGCTGCGGCAAGCATTAATGTAAGCCTAGGAACTGTACCCATAAGATTTGATTCTCCAGAAGAGCTGCCAGCTAAAGTTGTGCTGAGATCAAGAAAAATGGGCCTTGGCAGTACGTGTTACTGGAGTTGTATCCACGCCAGTGGATGTACACACAATCCAGAAGAGAATTTGACATTGCTGCCACTGCTGCTGCTGTTATAGCAATGGTGCACACCACTGCTACTCTTTCTGGGATTACCATTTCATAATTGCTTACTACAGCTAGCACAATGGAGACCCTGGCAACAAAAGTAGCTACCACAGTTAGTTAATCTCACATTCTATTGGGCATGATAAATTTAATTTAGTAGCTATATACATCCCGATTGGCTTTGAAAATTATAAATTTATAAACTCAAGTTCCAGTTGCTTTTGGGATACTATCATACAAGGACACCAACGTACAGTATGGATTGTTAAGGAAGGGAATGGCTCAGTTGCCTTGAGCCTACTGGCTATGGGTGAGATAGGACCTCTGTTGGTCTTTTCTGTATCGAACACACAGATTGCAAGCCCAGTGCCACTTTGAGATCTTTGGCAGCAGTTAACTCTGCAGCTCACACACGATTGAGCCTGTATGATAATGAGTATTCAGAGACAGGTAATGCCTGGGGGGCACTCACCAACCTAAGACAGAGCACCTGTGTGGCCTGGACAGGAGTCTCCATGACGGGTAAGGTGACCTGCTGACGTCCCATGCAACCCAACAGAAGCTCATTTTTTAATAAAAGGGGGACCTGTAGGTCCCTGACCCCCATTTTGGGTAACTGTTGCCTTGCTTGCGGACCTAGACCTTGATATTCTCCCTATGCCAATTCCCTGCCAGGTTCCACCCTCCTGAATGCTTAAGGGAAGTTCCTTGCCTGGTACCCTGAATAATGGGCATTAACAGATTAGAAACAAGATTGTAAAACATCAGTAGCGAACTTCTGCCCTCCGGGGTCCTCCCATTGTGCTGTAAGCCTGTATTTAAGACCTCCTCCCCCTTCAATAAATGACATTCAGCATTTAAAATTAAAATATATATATTATATATATAATTGAATGAATACTGTGAATGTAATCTAAGAATACCACAAATGTGATTAATATCATGAGTGTAATTAATGAATATCATGAGTGTAATTTAAAAAATAAATAAATAAAGTCAAAAAAAAGAAATGAAAGGGCTATTAGGATCCTGAGTCTACATCAGGAGGTAGACTTCCCAGTGAATGGAGTTGGGTGGGAGGAGGTGATTCTGCAAGTAGGCTACTAAGAGGTCTTTGCTGTAGGATGGTCTGTATGTCATATTACTCTGATTGGTCAATAAATAAAACACTGATTGGCCAGTGGCTAGCCAGGAAGTATAGGCGGGACTAACAGAGAGGAGAAAAGAACAGGAAGGTGGAAGGAGACACTGCCAGCCACTGCCAGGACAAGCAGCATGTAAAGATGCCGGTAAGCCACGAGCCACGTGGCAAGGTATAGATTTATAGAAATGGATTAATTTAAGATATAAGGACAGTTAGCAAGAAGCCTGCCATGGCCATACAGTTTGTAAGCAATATAAGTCTCTGTGTTTACTTGGTTGGGTCTGAGTGGCTGTGGGACTGGCAGGTGAGAGAGATTTATCCTGACCGTGGGCCAGGCAGGAAAACTCTAGCTACAGGTCTTAATTTCTTTCTCAGCTCTCTTGTGAAAATAGTCCTGTACGGGAAAACGACATCAAATGCCATAATTTTGGTGACCTTGGTAATGCCTTCCTCCCTACATTTCAGTAATAGATATTCTTGTGAGATTCTATTCTTGGAGAGTTGTAAAAAGAATTTCTGCATACTCCAGATATGGAACTGATGACAGAAAATCATTGGAGTTGGATAATACTAAATTACTACTTGCTGAACCAATGGGTTTTATTATTGTCACTTACAAAAATATGAATGAAAGTTTAGATACAATAACAGAAATAAATCAAAGACAGTTGTATTGACAGATTTAAAAATCTATACTTAGGAGAAAATCTTTTGGGTGCAGTCATACCTCTGACATGTCCCAACCCAGTTGATCATTAGCAGTACAATCTTGAGAAATGGTAAAGAGAGTTTGAGTATGTCTTCAAGGCTCCTAAGATGCTAATAAGAATTTGAGGTGATGAACTACTACCAATTTCTTCCATGAGGTAGACTTATGGGCCTGAACTCATGGGGATCTCATGTGTCATCACCGCTTCAATGCTACACAGTGACAATACCCATGACAGGACAATCTCAAAATGTTTTGCATTTATTTCTTTATAAAAATAGTTGTAAAATAATGTATGTTTTATGCCTGGCACGTTGTTGAAATTCCTTTGTATTCCAAGTTGGAATGGATCAAAAGATGTACTTGAACCCATGCTTCATGCACTTCAGTTTCCATTGAACTAAGAATTCAGGCATGCTCACAAACAAGTATCTGTGATATAGAAGTTAGCATTTTCCTGTAGAAATGTTTAATCTTCCTTGGTTCTATGTTTCATAACTTTGAGAAATCATAAATGAATCACAAATGAGAAATTATCATCTTTGTATTCAAAAGAATATCAGCTAGAGAAGGCACATCAGGAATCATGCTTGAGTCAGAAAATATTTTTCTGTACAGTTTTTGTGTGCATACTATGTCTAGTTTATGAGATTTCTTTGAGCAGTGAATGTATATAAAACAGTTGTACATACAAGTGTTTTACATTTGCAGATTGTCAGTTTACATCTCAGTTGTGAAAAGGAAACATCATGCAATGCTAAAAATGTTAAGGACACTGTGAACTCAGGACACTATTTTATGATCAGAATATGCTTTTTGGAAGATGAAATGTGTAATTACAGAAATGCATTAATACATGAAAAATAAGCAAAGTAAAAACAGCAGGTTTCACAAACTGGCCTCAATTGATAAGTCTTCTGTGTCCATTACTTCATGAAATGTAATCCTTGACAACTGTTTCCAACATTTTCTGACTACATTCACTTGGATGTTGCTTTCAAGAATACAGACACAGCCCTAAACAGACAAATAATGCAATGAATGACAAACTGGTGTTAACAGGATAATCACATAAGCACACAGTCCAAGGAATGATTAATAAAGTAGGTTTTGTTAAAGCAGTTTATTATTGTTGAAATTCATTATTTTGAAATCTAAAATTTACACTCATTTACTTTTGTTTATTCTTTGCTGTTTACATATGTCATAAACCACTTCCCAGAGATGACTTGATGCACAATCAGCATGAGCTTGTGCCTGCTACCAGTGGCATGTGTACAAACACAGTGATGATGCACATCTTCCTTATATCAGTATATAAGACCATTGTTACCAAGCTATAAGTCTGTTTACAATGTATTTTTAATTCTGTGGGCATGATTGAATACACAATAAGGACTGTTCAGAAGCATTCAACTTACATGATAATAAGGGATAGTGTACCTCTCTCACCAAGGAAATACACTTGCTGGATACTCTGAAGTCACAGCTCATGGACAGAAAGATGCTTACACTTACAAAAATCCCAGATATGACTGCTTACGTGTTCAACAGGAACCAGCAAGAATTACTTATGAGGGTGAATAAAAGGATGCAGGAAATTGTATTATAACAGATGGCTTCTTTTTTTGATCCTCCCAAATTTTTCAGTGTAGAAATTCTTTTTTCTGTGGCTAGATTGCTAGGGAGATCATCATCATCATCATCATCATCATCATCATCATCATTATTATGCTATAATGAGTTCTTACTTTTCTGATTCTTTCTCAGTGTAGTGCCCTACACTTTATCAGGCTTTTAATGACTTTAGAATACCACTTGACTTGTTCAAATATGCTTAGGCATTTGTCTTTTAAATTGTGTGCAATTTCCTTTCTACAAGTAGTCTCTGTTTGAAACTAGATCTGTGGATATTGACACTGTAGTTCTTGAAAGACTCTTTTTTGACCCATTTTAGCCCCAGTTGCAGGCCAGCAGGCAGGGCTCCTGAAGGCAGGCCTGACCAATACCATCCCCCACTGGACCCTGTAACCTACAAGTCCCACTCCACCCCCCAAACCCACCCATCCTCTGAGACCAAGGCTGCTCCCTGAGACACAGACTCCACTAGCTCTGATCTGACTAAGAGCTCTGTATGGACCAAGAGTTCCCATTGGACCAAAGAGTGGCTCCCTGAGCCACCAATTACAGGTATAGATGAGTACACTACAGTGCAAGAATACATTCAACAACACAAAGAGAAATATAGCACCATCAGAACCTAGAGTTTCTACATCAGCAAGAACTGAACATCCCAACATAGAAGAAGGAGAAGAAAATAACCTTGAAAATGACTTCAAGAAGATAATAGAGGCCTTTAAAGAGGAAATGAAAAATTTTCTTAAAGAAATCAAGGAAAAGACAAACAAAAAATTGAATGAAGTCAATAAATCCCTTAACGAAAACCAAGAAAAAGCAATCAAACAGTTAAAGGAAACAGTTCAAGACATGAAAACTAAGATAGAGGCAATAAAGAAGACACAAAACAAGGGAATGCTAGAAATAGAAAATCTGAGTAAACAAACAGGAACTACAGATGCAAGCATAACCAACAGAATGCAAGAGATGGAAGAGAGAATCTCTGGCATTGATATGAGAGAGGAAGGAAATTTGTCAGTCAAGAAAACATTAAAGCCAAAAAAGTCATAACATAAAACATCCAGGAAATCTCTGACACCATGAAAAGAGCAAACCTAAGAACATTAGGGATACAAGAATGAGAATACCAGCTCAAAGGCACAGAGTATATATTTGACAAAATCACAGAAGAAAACTTTCCCAAGCTAAAGAAGGAAATGCTTATGAAGATTCAAGAAGCTTACAGAACATCAAATAGACTGGACCCCCAAAAAGAAGTCCCTTCACCATATAATAATCAAAACACTAAACATAAACAATAAAGAAAAAATATTAAGAGCTGCAAAGGAAAAAGGCCAAGTAACTTATAGTGGCAGATCCATCAGAATAACACCTGACTTCTCAATGGAGACTCTAAAAGCCAGATGGTCCTGGACAGACATTTTACAGACACTAAGGGACCATGGATGCCAGCCCAGAATATTATACCCAGCAAAACTCTCAAATGTCATAGACAGAGTAAACAAAATATTCCATGATAAAACCAGATTAAACAATACCTATCCACAAATCCAGCCCTACAGAAAGCACTAAAAGGAAAAATCCAATCCAAGCAAGTTAGATGCACCCATGAAAACACAGGCAATAGATAATCCCACACCAACAAATATCAAAGAAGGGAAACACACAACACTATCACCAAAAAGTAACAGGAATTAACAATTACTGGTCATTAATATCCCTAAATATCAGTGGACTCAACATGCCTATAAAAAGACACAGGCTAACAGAATGGATATGAAAAAGGAATCCATCCTTCTGCTGCATAAAAGAAACATACTTCATAACCACATGGTAGTCACAACCTCCTGTAATGAGATCTAGTGCCCTCTTTTGACCTGCAGAGATCCATGCAGGCAGAACACTGCATACATAATAAATAAATATTTTACCCTGTCTCAAAAAAACCAAAAAAAAAAAAAAAAAAAGAAAGAAACACACCTCAACTTCAAAGACAGACATTACCTCAGAGTAAAGGGCTGGGAAAAGACTTTCAGTCAAATGGACTTAAGAAGCAAGCTGGTATAGCTATACTAATATCTAACAAAATAGACTTCAAACTAAAATTAATAAAAGAGATCAAGAAGGACATTACATATTCATCAAAGGCAAAAATCCATCAAGATGAAGTCTCAGTTCTGAACATTTATGCCCCAAATACAAGGGCATCCACATATGTAAAAGAAATATTACTCTTAAAACATTACTCTTAAAATGCACATCAAATCCCACATAATAAGAGTGGGAGACTTAACTTCACACTCTCACAAATGGATGGGTGTGCCAGACAGAAACTTAACAGAGAAATAAGGGAACTAACATACATTATGACTCAAATGGACTAACAGACATCTATAGAACATTCCACCCAAACACAAAAGAATATACCTTCTTCTCAGCACCCCATGGAACATTCTCTAAAATCGACCACATACTCGGTCACAAAGCAAATTTCAACAGATACAAACAAACAAACAAAAAAGGAATAACTTACTGCAGTTTATTGGACCACCATCCATTAAAGTTAGAATTCAACAACAACAGAAATTACAGAAAGCCTACAAACTGGATAATGCTCAACTGGATATCCACGGGGTAGAGGAAGAAATAAATAAAGAAATTAAAGACTTCCTGGAATTCAATGAAAAATGAATTTACAGCACATCCAAACTTATGGGACATTATGAAAGCAGTGCTAAGAGGAAAGTTCATCGTTCTAAATGCCTACATAAAGAAGTTGGAGAAATCTTGTACTAGTGATTTATAAGCACACCTGAAAACACTAGAAGAAAAAGAAGCAAACTCACCCAGGAAGTGTAGATGCCAGGAAATAATCAAATTGAGAGCTGAAGTCAATAAAATAGAAACAAAGAGAACATTACAAAGAATTAATGAAACAAAGAGTTGGCTCTTTGAGAAAATCAACAAGAAAGACAAGCCCTTATCCAAACTAACTAAAAGGCAGAGAGAGAATATCCAAATTAACAAAATCAGAAATGAAAGGGAGACACAACAACTAACCCTGAGGAAATCCAGAGACTCATCAGGTCATACTTTAAAACCTGTACTCCACAATATTGGAAAATCTAAAAGAAGTGGACAATTTTCTGGATAGGTACCATATACTCAAATTATATCAAGACCAGATAAACAATTTAAATACACCTATAACTCTTATAGAAATAAAAGTAGTCATTAAAAGTCTCCCAACCAAAAAAAGCCCAGGACCAGCTGGTTTCAGTTCAGAATTCTACCAGAATTTCAAAGCAGAGCTAATGCCAATAGTCCTCAAATTGCTCCACACAATAGAAAGCGAAGGAACACTGCAAAACTTACTATTGCTCCACACAATAGAAAGAGAAGGAATGCTACAGTTACCCTGATACCCAAACCACAAAAAGATGAGAGAAAGAAAGAGAATTACAGACCAATCTCCCTCATTAACTTTGCTGCAAAAATACTTAATAAAATACTGGCAAACCAAATCCAAGAACACATTAAAATATCATCCATCATGATCAAATATGCTTTATCCCAGAGATGCAGGAATGGTTCAACATATGAAAATCTGTCAATGTAATCCATCATGTAAACAAACTGAAAGGGAAAAAAAAAACACATGATCATCTCATCAGATACTGAAAAAGCTTTTGACAAACTCCAATACACTTTCATCATAAAGATCTTGGAGAGATCAGGAATACAAGGAACATACCTAAACATAATAAAGGCAATTTACAGCAAGCCAACAGTCAACATCAAATTAAATGGAGAGAAACTCAAAGTGATTCCACTAATATCAGGAGCAAGACAAGGCTTTCCATCCTCCCCATATCTATTCAATATAGTACTTGAAGTTCTAGCTAGAGCAATAAGACAACTTGGAAAGAAAGAATTCAAACTTTTGCTATTTGCAGATCATAAGATAAACTACATTAAGTGACCCCCAAAATTCTACCAGGGAACTCCTACAACTGATAAACACCTTCAGTAATGTGGCAGCATACAAGATTAACTCAAAAAAATCAGTCTCCCTCCTTTACACAAATGATAAACAGGCCAAGAAAGAAATCAGAAAAACATCACCCTTTACAATTGTCACAAATAATATAAAATGACTTGGGGTAACTCTAACAAAACAAGTGAAAGACCTGTATTTCAAGAACTTCAAGTCCTTGAAGAAAGAAATTGAAGAAGATGTCAGAAAATGGAAAGATCTTCCATAATCATGAGTAGGTAGAACCAACAATAAAAATGGCAATCTTACCAAAAGCAATCTACAGATTCAATGCAATCCCAGTGCAATTCTTCACAGACCTTGAAAGAACAATATTGAACTTCATATAGAAAAACAGAAAACCTAAAATATCTAAAACAATCTTTCACAATAAAGCAACTTCTGAAGGCATCACCATCCCTTACTTCAAGCTCTACAACAGAGCTACAGTAATAAAAGCAACTTGGTATTGGCATAAAAACTGACATGTGGACCAATGGAATAGAATTGAAGTTCCTGACATTAATCCATACACTGATTAACACCTCATTTTTGACAAAGAAGCCAAAACTGTACAATGGAAAAAAGAAAGCACCTTCAACAAATGGTACTGGCATAACTAGATGTCAACATGCAGAAGATTGCAAATAGATCCATATCTATTGCCACGCACAAAACGCAAATCAAAGTGGATCAAAGACCTCAACATAAATCCAGTTACAATGAACTTGATAGAAGAGAAAGTAGGAAGAAGTCTTGAATACATTGGCACAGGAGACCACTTCCTAAATATAACACCAGTAGCACAGACACTGAGAACAACAATTAATAAATGGGACCTCCTGAAACTGAGAAGTTTTTGTAAGGTAAAGGACATGGTAAATAAGACAAAACAGCCTACAGAATGGAAAAGATCTTCACCAACCCCATATCTGACAGGGGGCTGATCTCCAGAATATATAAAGAACTCAAGACTAGATATCAAAATGCCGAATAATCCAATTCAAATATGGGCTACTGTAGCTAGAGTTTTCCTGCCTGGCCCACAGTCAGGACAAATCTCTCTCACCTGCCAGTCCCACAGCCACTCAGACCCAACCAAGTAAACACAGAGACGTATATTGCTTACAAACTGTATGGCCGTGGCAGGCTTCTTGCTAACTGTCCTTATATCTTAAATTAATCCATTTCTATAAATCTATACCTTGCCACATGGCTCGTGGCTTACCGGTATTTTTACATGTTTCTTGTCCTGGCGGTGGCTGGCAGGCAGTGACTCCCTCCGCCTTCCTGTCCTTTTAATTCTCTCTGTTAGTCCCGCCTATACTTCCTGGCTAGCCACTGCCAATCAGTGTTTTATTAGCAACACATTTGCCATACAGAACATCCCACAGCAGGCTACAGATCTAAATAGAGAATTCTCAACAGAAGAATCCCAAATGACTGAAAGACATTTAAGGAATTGCTCAGCATCCTAAGTCATCAGGGAAATGCAAATTAAAATGACTCTGAGATACCATCTTACAGCTGTCAGAATGCCTAAGATCAAAAACACTGATGATAGCTTATGTTGGAGAGGATGTGGAGCAATGGGAGCACCTCTCCACTGTTAGTGGGAATGCAAAC
The DNA here is from genome assembly GCA_902168405.1 of Peromyscus aztecus. Taxonomy (NCBI): domain Eukaryota; kingdom Metazoa; phylum Chordata; class Mammalia; order Rodentia; family Cricetidae; genus Peromyscus; species Peromyscus aztecus. The sequence continues at coordinate 5,964 of CABHPQ010138838.1, read as the reverse complement.
TTGTACAACCACTCTGGAAATCAGTATGGCGGTTTCTCAGAAAATTGGGAATCAATCTACTTCAAGACCCAGCTATACCACTCTTAGGCATATACCCAAAAGTGCTGAATTATTCCACAAGGACACTTCCTCAACTATGTTCATAGCAGCATTATTTGTAATGGCAAGAACCTGGAAATAACCTAGATGCCCCTCAACCAAAGAATAGATTAAGAAAATGTTGTACATATACACAATGGAGTACTACTCAGCAGTAAAAAACAAAGACATCACGAAATTTGCAGGTAAATGGATGGAATTAGAAAATATCCTACTGAGTGAGGTAACCCAGACTCAGAAAGACAAACTTGGCCTGTACTCACTCATAAGTAGATACTAGATGTAAAGCAAAGGATAATCAGACTACAACCCACAGCTCCAGGAAGCTAACTAACAAGGAGAACCCTAGGGATGTACGGATCACCTCAGGAAGGGGAAACAGAGGAGATTCCCATGAGTAAACTGGGGATGAGGGGGGCAATAGAGGGGAGTGGATGGGGGATGAGAACATGAGGGAACGGGATGGTAGAGCTGTGGGAGAGAGAGTGGGAGAGCAATGAAAGAGATTTCTTGATAGAGGGAGATATTATGGGGTTAGTGACAAACCTGGCACTAGGGAAATTCTAGGAACCCACAAGGACGACCCAGATTAGACTACTAGCAACCATGGTGAGGGTGCCTGAACTGGCCTACCCTGGTAATCAGATGGGTGAATACCCTAACTGTCATCATAGAGCTTTCATCCAGTAACTGATGGAAGCAGATGCAGAGATCCACAACTAAGTACCAGGCCAAGCTCCAGGAGTCCAGTCCAAGAGAGGGAAGAGGGATTCCATGAGCAAGAGGAGTCACCATCATGATGGGGAAATCTACAGACTACTGAACCAAGCTCATAGGAACTCACAAACTTTAGACCGACAGCTGTGGAACCTACGCGGGACCTGACTAGACCCTCTGCATAGAGACGGCTGTGTAGCTGGGTCTGTTTGAGGGGATCCTGGCAGTGTGATCAGGAGCTATCCCTGGTGCAGGAGCTGGCTTTCTGAATCCTGCTACCTATGAGCGGACACCTTGCTCACCCTAATGCAAATGGGAGGGGCTTGGCCCTGCATCAACTGAATGTACCAGGCTTAGCTGTCCCCCCATGGGAGAACTTACCCTGTTAGAGGAGGGGATGAGGGGTGAGTCTTGGAGGGGGAAGGTAGAAGTGGGGGGGAGCACTAGAAGGGATGAGAGGGGGATCTGTGATTGGTATATAAAATGAATTAAAAAAAAACAGTTAAGAGAACAGGGAACAAGGGGAAGGTGATAATTTGTATGATAAAGAGAATAAGCAGGGGGCTTCTGGCGGGTGTCGGTGTCAAGAGGAGGCGAGAGTGGGCTAGCCGTGTCGCGTCTGTCTCTGGAACCTGACGGAGAGTGAGGACACGAGGGCTCGCTCTTGAAGGGGCTGCCATCTTCCACGTCCACGCCGTCGTGAGGAGCGCAGCCCGGACTGTCCCGCGACCCCTCCGACTCCCCACTCGCAGGCCTCGAGGCCGCGGCAGCCACCGAGACAGCGCCGCACCTCCCCCACCCCTTCCCCTCGTCCCCCGCCCGCCAGGGCCCGGTCGGCGCCCCACCCCTGTCCGCCCGCTCGCCCGCCCGCTACGCCGCCGCCATGTTGGCGCAGGCCCAGATGTGTGCGATGCTGGACCAGTTAATGGGCACCTCCCGGGACGGGCCCTGGTGGTGGCAACCACCTGTGTGCCACTGAAAATCGTGCCGATGCCTGGCATACTGCATAAATGGAAGCAGGGTACCGCGAGATACTACTCGACAAAGAATCAAATTCAGCGATGACAGAGTATGCAAGAGCCACCTTCTCAACTGTTGTCCCCATGATGTCCTTTCTGGAACTTTCCTGACTTCAGGATCCTGCCCTGCCACGCTTGAGTTCCTGCCCTCACTGCTTTTGATGATGAACTGTTATATGGAACTAGAATGGATCTTGGAGAATGCCTGAAAGTCCATGACCTGGCTTTAAGAGCAGATTATGAAATTGCATCCAAAGAACAGGACTTTTTCTTTGAACTTGATGCCATGGATCATCTGCAGTCATTCATTGCAGATTGTGATCGAAGAACAGAAGTGTCTAAGAAAAGATTAGCAGAAACTCAAGAAGAGATAAGTGCTGAAGTGGCAGCAAAGGCAGAACGTGTTCATGAGTTAAATGAAGAAATAAGTAAATTGTTGGCCAAAGTGGAACAACTAGGAGCTGAAGGAAATGTGGAAGAATCTCAAAAAGTAATGGATGAAGTAGAGAAAGCACGGGCAAAGAAAAGAGAAGCAGAGGAAGTTTATCGAAATTCTATGCCAGCTTCCAGTGTCCAGCAGCAGAAACGTCGAGTCTGTGAAGTCTGTTCTGCATATTTAGGTCTTCATGATAATGACAGGCGACTTGCTGATCATTTTGGGGGTAAACTGCACCTGGGATTTATTGAAATAAGAGAGAAACTTGAAGAATTAAAGAGAGTTGTAGCTGAGAAGCAGGAGAAAAGAAACCAGGAACGTCTGAAACGAAGAGAAGAGAGGGAGAGAGAAGAACGGGAGAAACTGAGGAGGTCCCGCTCACATAGCAAGAATCCCAAAAGATCTAGATCCAGAGAGCATCGCAGACACCGATCTCGCTCCATGTCAGGAGAACGCAAGAGGAGGACTCGATCCAAGTCTCGGGAGAAACGACATCGCCACAGGTCCCGTTCCAGTAGCCGCAGCCGCAGCCGCAGCCACCAGAGAAGTCGACACAGCTCTAGAGATAGAGCAGAGAGCGATCCAAGAGGAGATCCTCAAAAGAAAGATTCAGAGACCAAGACTTAGCATCCCGTGACAGAGACAGGAGTTCAAGAGCAGATCACCTCGTGACCGAGATCGAAAAGATAAGAAGCGGTCCTATGAGAGCGCTAATGGCAGATCAGAAGACAGGAGGAGCTCTGAAGAGCGGGAAGCAGGGGAGATCTAATTAGCTCTGTATATACCTTCAGTCCTTAAGCTCCTGTGGAGCTAACATGCTGTTGTCTAGTTTACAGTCCTTCAGGGTGACAGTTCTAGATACTGATCCAGGCTAGCTAAATACATATTTAGTATCTAATGATATGAACTGAACCTGTTTTCCTTGATAAAGCCTACTACATTCATAGTTTCTGGTGAACCTATACTACAATTCTGAACGTACAGTACAGTTTTATATAATAAGACACTGATCTCTAGTCTTTCAAGTAGGAGTGATAGTGAATGAATTGTGTTAATGCTTGCAGTTTTTGAACATTTGTAAAATACTGTCTTCCTTTTTATTCCAAACAGCAGCAGCTTTGGGGAATTTTTCTTTATAATCCTTCTTCCTTTGACTTTTGTATCTCCTAATACCTGTGCCTCCAACTGTAAAAGAAAAGGGGGCAGGGAAGCAATATAACTTGTGTTCTAAGGTTCTGGTCACCTCAGTTACTAGTTGATTACAGTTGAGCATTTCTACTGGATTGTGTGCTGGAGAAACTTACCCAGGGCTCTTTTGTTTGGGCCTAAGAGTTGGAAGTTGAACAGCTGTTTCATTACTTTTGCTTTTTTATTGAACATTTGAAATCAGACTTGTCTTGATTTTTCTGTTCTACTAAATTGCTGTGTTCAGTATATTGAGGGGGATGGGGCAGGGACTGTTTCATAATAAGCACTTGTTTTATTTTGTGTGTGAGTGTGGAGTATGAAGGCTATCTATACTCTTTTTTTTCTTTTCTTTTTTATTTATTTATTTTTTGACTTTATTTATTTATTTTTTAAATTACACTCATGATATTAATCACATTTGTGGTATTCTTAGATTACATGCACAGTATTCATTCAATTATATATATATAAATATATATTAATTTTAAATGCTGAATGTCATTTATTGAAGGGGGGAGGAGGTCTTAAATACAGGCTTACAGCACAATGGGAGGACCCCGGAGGGCAGAAGTTCTTATTGTAAAAAATAATAATAAAATGAGAAGAAACAATCAAAAAAAAAAAAAAGAGAATAAGCTGGGCTTTCAGTATGTCAAGGTCCTATGCCCTCACACAATACAGAAATTACCAAAGTAGAAAAAATAAGTAATTTGTGAAGAGAAGGTGGATTTGAACTCAGGTTCTGGTAGATAATAACTATGACTTTGGCAAATTGTCTGTTTTCCTTGCTTCTGTGTTCTTATCTATAAAGTGGGAAGAATGCCAGTTCCACAAGAGTAAATGAGTGATGTATATGAAGATGCAGAGGTTTAACTGACTCATGAAATGTGCTCCAGAAATAGTGCTCGATGTCATTTGATTGTTGTTATTTTTAAAAGTGGAAAATGATTTAGGAAGCACAGAACTGCAAATATCCAGGCAGAAAACTTCCCATTATCCCAGTCAGGGAAATTGTATAAATACAATATTCCAAAGAAGTTATTAAACACATTGCCTTCTTTGGAATTAAAGTGAATGGCAATGTCCTTGTAGTTCAAAAACAAAACAAAAAAAAAATATGTAAGTGTTGATTAGGATTAACACTGCAGCTAAAGCAGGAATTACACAATGCGGCTTAATAACTCGGACACTGCCACCTTGAGGAATTAGTGGTACATTACACATCCCATGGAAGAGGAGATTTGATTTTTTGATTGAATGTTTTTATTTTTATAAATTAATTTTAAATAAATTAAATATAAAATAAAAATAATTTATTTTTATAATTAATTTAATTTTACATATCAGCAACGGATTTCCCTATCCTCCCACCTCCCACCACCCAGCCTTTTCCCCCAATCCACCCGCCCATTCCCACCTCCTCCAAGGCAAGGTCTCCCCTGGGGATTCAACCCAGCCTGGTAGATTCAGTTGAGGCAGGTCCAGACCCTCCTCCCTGCATCAAGGCTGAGCAAAGTGTTTCAGCATAGGCCCCAGGTTCCAAAAAGCCAGCTCATGAACTAAGGACAGGAGATTTGATTTTGAAGCTAGATTTCAAACTGGTGAGAGGATTCACTGGGCAGGGACGCCTGTGGCCAAGGCTGAAAAACCGAGTTTGATCCCTAAAACCTACATAGTGAGAAGTGAGAAGTTCCCACAAGTTAATTCTTTGACTATCTGACCATCACCTGGCTAGTGCCATGGCACACATACACATAAACAAATTAATGTAATATTAAAATTAAAAACATATTTGCATGTAATGAAGTGGAAAAAAGACTCTTTTTCATTCCTAGACTCTGCTTCACCCTGTGCTGTTTTCAATTCTGCTTCACTGTTCTAACTATCATTGTACCTACTGTATGCCATAATTAAAAGGGAACTTAAGGGCTTCTTGACTGTTCTGTGAGACTATGTGTCCATGGTCATCTATATTACATTGTGAATGAGAATTGATTGTAAGAGAACTGGGTGACCATGAAGAAATAGGTCATGTTAGTCCTTTAAACCCGGGGAAAGAAGAGGAAGGTGCCTGTGATTGCATGGTGCAGTTTGTAGCCTCAGTTTTCTGTGTCTGTGCTACCACATCCATAACTAAAATAGCAATTAACTTTTATGTCTCACAGTTACATGTAGATTTCATACATCTCACTGTTACTTCTATGACATGGGTATGCAATGCTGCAGAGATGCATGAATGTAACTACCTGACCTAAGTGGTGACTGGAATATAGTTTGACACAGTTGTGTTAAGGGCTACAACCTAGAATTAGTGGTGATGTGCAATCGAGGATTTTAGTGAGAGGTGCCAAGTGTTCAGTGAACTGTATACCCTAGAGCCACTGCATCAGGTTGTGAGAACGCTCTTGCCTTGGGGAAGAGAGATCACTGCTGCTTTTGACTTCACACTCTTACCTAGGCCCTCTTCTAGTTAAAACTTTTTATCCTATGACTAATATCAAATGT
>CABHPQ010138837.1:30939-44987 GCA_902168405.1 Peromyscus aztecus | reverse complement strand
ATATATATATATATATATATATATATATGTGTGTGTGTGTGTGTGTGTGTATATAATACATATATATGTGTATATATATGTATATATGTATATCAACAATTAGTAAAAAAAAGAGGCCAAAATTTGAAAAGGCCTTGAGCAAGGAGGAGTATATGGGAGAGCTTGGAGATAGGAAAGTGAAGTGGGGAATTATGTGATCACTTTATAATCTCAAAAAGAAGAAACAGCTTTTTTTGAAAAGCATCAAGTATTTTTATAACTCATTGAAAATAAGAGAAAAAAGTCAACAGAATTCATTTATAATCATACGTATATAAATATATTCATAAAATCATTTTGGACTGTAAGGACTACAGCAGAGAATAATGTAACTAAATTTAACTTTAAATCAATATTCAATAAATATTAATTAGTAATAATTTAAAGTGATTATCTAATTTAATCATGCCTAAGTGTCTAGGTCAAGACAAACAATGTAAATTTAAAAATTTTTCCAGAATAAAGTGCTGAAAATATAGCTGTCTTAGATGAACTCTTACAAAGGCCTAATGACATCATAGTACATATATGTGTGCTTCTTGGTACATGTGTATTTTCATTCTACAACATAATATTTCAGGCTTTAAGATTGCCAATAATTTATACCCATACTATTTAAATGTAGGTTGGGCTCTACACATTTCTATTTAAATTCTGGTTGTAAATCAAATCAAGATGGCTTAAGAGGTTTTTTTTCCTTCCTCTGAACTATTCACCCAGCAGTAATTTGAAGTCAACCTATACTAAAATTATCATTTCTTCATAAAATGAGTGCATGAGGTATGCTGAAAAGAAAAGCATGGTTATTTCCCAAGTACATATATAACACACACACACACCCTATGGGAGAGAGATGTAACACATTCCTTCCAGTTTGGGGATGTCTTCAGGTTTTAAGGACTCTGTTTATTTGTTCTCAGGGACTCTGTAGTGAGAGGGAACTCAGTAGTAGCCTCAGAGGCTACAGAGACTGAGAAAGCAGCATTACCCTGAGGCAATGAATGTTCTTATTAGGGTTTCCTGGAAACCACAGAGATGTGAGGCGGACTTCTCTCAAAATCTATTTTCAAACAAAGCCTTGATACCATTACAGAAAGCAGCAAACTAACCATTTAAAATAATGTCTTTCCGTTTTATCAAGTTTAATTTCTGAAATGGAAGTTTAGAATGCAGATAAACTCAACAGACAACTTCAGTGGTCTGGCATTACACAAATACCATGTTCAGCATCAAAGAGATGCACGAGACAGGACAGAATGTCCTCGTGGGGTAGAGCAGACATTAATGTGACACCATTCCTACATTTTTCTACAGAATTTGTACTCATTAATCTCATGTCACTGCAAGACCTTTATAGCCCGACTTTCCTCCTTGTTGGCCCTCTACAACTTACACTACCAAACTTTTACATGTTTAAGGGACTTCTTGTCAAAATGCAAATGACAACTCAGTTGTACAGGAGAGAAATTATGACATGTCCAACATCTGGAGTTAGGACCAATAAGAACACAAAGCATCAGGGTCCACACCTGTCCATTCATCTTTCTTGGATGCTGAATTCATTAGTGTTTCTCCAAGAGGACTGGTCATTCTTTTTTCTTGTCTTTAATTACTCCGAACATCCCTCAAGAAATGTTCATTCCAACAATCTTTACTAGACCACCCTCTCGATATGTTTAAACACATATTTTATCAATTGTTACATTTTCTTCTTTCTCTGTCTCCATTGTTCTGAATTTTAATTTCCAGATGAGAATTTTAAAAGCAGAATCCTGCTTTGCATGTCTCATGAGTTTTCTGTGTCTCCTAATATATAACTTGACTTAGAGGAGACCTGACTGTCCAAGGATGCTGCTGAAGGTGGACTTGGTTCAGAGACAGACAGCCCAGGTTTCTTGCCTCAAACATTCTTGGGATTAAGTGCAGCTGATAGAGCAACCATAGTGCACCTGTGTCACACAAAAGGAAAGCCTGCAAACTTGAATTCTTTTTGTGAATGCTGTTACGTTTCTATAGACTTTCTGGGAAACCAGACTACAATGACTTCATTATTTTTATTGATATTTAATTAAGAGGGAAAGACTTTGGACTAGAGATATAGCCGGTGCTTAAAAGCATTGGCTATTCTTTCACAAGACCTGGGTTCGAGTCCCAGCACCTCATTCCCAACAACTATCTCTAACTCCAGTTCCAGGGGACTGAACACCCTCTCTGGTCTCTGGAGACACTGCATGCAGGTGGCGCACAGTCAGAACACCCATACTCATAAAATTTTTTCAAAAGTCTTTTTTAAAAAGAAAAGAGTAGTTTATTGTTTAAAAATGCCTTCTATATATCTCAGGAGACCATAGTAATTAGGAAAATCTCTGAGTAATTTAAAAAGTGCAATCTGCAGTAAAGCATGTGTTAGGTAGGGTAAAGCACTTACTACTTAAATATGAGGACTTCATTCAGATCCCACAACCCACATGAAAACCTGGGAGCGCAGGCACATGTAATCCCAGTGCTGGGAAGATGGAAAGAGAAGATCCCTGCAGCTTGCTGGTCGCCATTCTAGGTGAATCGGTGAGTTCAAGAGACATTAAAACTTTGTCTCAAAAATGAGATGCATAGGGATTGATAAAGACACCCAATGTTGACCTCCAGCCCACACATGCACTTGCATACACACACTTGCGTATAAACACAAATTGCACACTTTAACAAAAACAACAATCTAACTGATTAGCCCTTTACATCTTGATCTGTGAGTATAGGATCAATTTGTGACAATTTCTTCACTAGGTTTATTTATAGCCCAATAAATTTTAGAAAGTCAAACCTAGAAAAATGCAGGATTGGAAAAAAAATCCTCAAGATAAATTACAATATCTAATTACATATGAAGATTTTATATTTACATGTTGTATTAGTTACTTTGCTCATCATTGGGACCAAAGAATCTGTCAAAAACAAAGTCAAGAAGGCTAGCTCTGTTTTGGGTTAGATTCTGAGGATTGTAGCCCACTGTAACAGGGAAGGTATGGTGGAGCAGTTTCATCTGTGGCAAAGTGACCAGAAAGCAACAGTTCTTTGTGTGGCAGCATCTAGGCTACAATGAGCTATTGGTGAAATTATTAAGGCCACTCCACGTAGTCAAAAGGGAGGTTTATTTTGTGGGGTAACTCACAAATGAAGGGATAGGCTACAGGGTCTGGGGAAGACGTAGAGCAGTCCAGTGGTCTTCTCTGGAGAACTCTGTTCGGTCTACCTCTAGCATCCAGGGTCTGGGAACCAAGAGAGGGTGGCGCATCTGGATCTCGGGTCTTCAGGGCCCTCTATTGGCCCCGCCTTGTAGGCATGACAGTTACCAAAGTCTCAATGCGGGTTGGAACTTCCAGATCAAAGCTGGAATGGCTACCCACTACAATGCAGACAGGAAGCTGAAGTTGGCCTTCAAGTCCCATCCCTAATGGCCTCTCTGTACCAGCTGGCCTCCATGTGACGAAGACCTTATAACCTCCCAGAACGGCACCATCAACTGATGGCCAAGTGCTCAAACACATGATCCTGGGGGCGGGGCATTTCCCAATCAAACGGTAGTAAATACCAGTATCTTAGATTTCTGAAGGTGAATGAAAAGCTAATTGTTTCTATTTGCTGTACTTGGAAGTGTCTTATTTATTTTTTTTAAAAGACTGAAAATGAAAACCTCCTTCTTGGATAAATTAGTGAAAGAAAGCATATGAAAAGAAAAGAAATGGAAACCACAATTTACCCAAAAAACTTCCATTTAAATCAAAGACTGATATTAGAATCATTCAAATGCAAGTTTACATACTTTCAACAAAACTGCTATCTTCACAGTCTATGCTATCTGTATTAATAATTCTCCCCCAAAGTGATAAATTGGTATCTTTCCAGCTAGTGGGAGCTACATAAATCCTATATTCTCTGTTTTCCTTGATTGCTAGGGCAGTTAAAACCAGTGTGATAAGCAGAATATTTTCTATGAGACTTCTAGGGACTGCTGAGGAATAATTTTCCCTGAAGAGTTAAATAATAAATGATAATAAACAAGGACTATGATACTTTATATGTATGAGTATGAATATATGCACACAAACATATGAATATATATTTCATATTTATATATTGTGGGTATATATATATATAATGGCTTTCAAGTATTTCTATTTGATCATCTGAGAACAATTATGATAAGCAGTCTTCATATATCTCTGCACAGCCATCTCAGATCCTGCTATGTTCTGTGCTTCAAGGCTCAACTCACACTTTGCTGTTACCTGAGCTTACTTGTCCCTTAGATTCTGGCTGTCTCTAATCAGTGGAAGACAAAGGGTAGTCAGAGAATATATATATTTTCTATCCCAAGCCAACTCCTTGTCCATGGTGACTGTGTCTTCCAATATGGCTCCGCATCCCCTACCCAGGCCATACCAGGCTGTGGTCCCACTCCTGAACTCTGAGCAGTGTGAAACAAGTGAGCTTGCAGTAACTCAAATCCCACCTGCATTCAGCTCCACCAAGCCCCTTGCACAGAAGAGCCAAAGATGCTATGTCACAATGTCCACTCCCCATCACACCCTCCTCATCCGTGTCTGCTCAGACTCAGCTGATGGATTTTACTCTAGAGCTCACTAGGAAAACCAAAAGCAGTCACACAAAAAAGAATCTCTTTTCTTTATCAAATGTACCCAACTGTTTCCACACTTGTGGCCTCTGACTTGCTGCTGGAATAAATGAACTGACATTGTGGCGGTGATGCTTTCTCCCTCCTACGCAAGGTCCTTCCTTAAGGTGATCACACTTTCTCTTCAAATGAAGAGCAAAATCTTTGCCATCGTCCCCATTAGTCGCCCTCTCATTTCTCTGATCTTCACAGCAACATCTCAAGGAGTTGAGGTGACATCACTATCTGCTCAGCTCCCTTTTCTCAGCTCTTCAATGGGGCTTCTGGGCACACCTCACTGCGGACATTCTTTTACCAAGGGCTACCAATGGCTGGCTTGCGGAGGGAGCCACTGTTGATTTGTCTTCTTTTCAACAACACTGAAAGACTGTTGCCTACTTTGCCCTCTCCTCCTGCCGTAAGCAACAGCTGAGGATGCTATCTGTCCCTCCACTCTGGCTGAGTCCCTGCACCCAGCTCCTGGCTGCCCTTTCCTGTTGGTTTAACAGCCCGGTGCTGTACCTCAGGTTCAACCCAAAGCATTCAACGGACAAAGGTGTCCATAACAACCTTCCGTTGGACTCAAGCTGTTCCACACAGAGATAACTCCTGACAGTATCTACAACCATTCTCTTACTTTTATCTCAAGCTCCATCTCTTCACTGAACACTAAATGGAATTAAGGATGACATGGCACCTCAAATTCAGTCTTGTCCCCAAAGACCTTATGATTTCCTCTTCACCTTGTCCCGTTTCCCCTTCGGCATCATTCTTGACTGTGATTATATTTGTATACATGAATACTTTTCAATTTTTCAAGAAGGTACACAATAAAAACAGCTGAATATGCAAAGATATTGCATTGTCTTGTAAGCTGTCACTAGGTTTGAGAAGTGATCTCTAATTGAAATTGAAAACTTTTGGCTTGAAAAGATTTAGCACTGTGAATAGTACCATCCTATATAAAATGCTGCTGATTTGGAAAAAAATGAAAAACATGCTACTTTCTTCTATCTAATTCTTCTTTGAACCAACCTTGGAATATCTCAAATTTCTAGTGGCTCCCACACAATCAAATACACCATAAAGCATCCTTGTTCTCACTGCCTTAGAGTTCTTAAAGTATCATTTACAAGTTACTTACATTTCTGCTGTTCTCCAGTTAGTATTTGGCGCAACCCATCCTCATTAGTCCTATCCCAGTTCCTAATTCCCCATTTCTTGCAGTTCCTTCACACTATCCACACCTCCCATCTTCAGAAGAGGTCAAGAGCTCATGTCTTGAATGTCTCTATCTATGGAGATCTTAGCTTTCTTCCTGACTTTACTGTCTAAATGTTCATGAACCATAACTGGACATCATTCATCTACTGCTGCACATCTTAACCACATTCTAATAAATTCACTTGAATATCTACGTAATGTCCAACACTGAGCTCCAGTTTCCTATAACAAAAACTGTTCTATACAAACTATTCCCCATTTTAGAAAATGGTACCTCCAATGATGCCAGTCCCTCAAGGACACATAGCCATTTGCCACATGCAAAGCAACAATACTACTTTTTTTCAAAATGAGCTCGAATGATCCACCCATGATAGCACAATGACGATCTGAACAGAAATTGGCCTCTGTGCTGTTGTGCGTATCACGCTAAAGTTTTCATCTTCTATTACAGAGAGAGTAAGAGACAACTTTGGATTTGGAGAGAGGATGTCAGACCACGTAGGAAAACAACTAACTATTCTGTTCTGAAAAAAAAAAAAAAAAAAGGCTAGAGTGTGGGTTCTGCCTCCTTTAATCTTAGAATTGTGTTGAATAGCATGTAATCAGTGATTTCTAGAATTTTCACAATGTTCTTTCTGAAAGTCCTTTCAAGTTTGTAGGGTGCATAATGTTTTCATTCATATGCAAACCAGAGTGGAAACTGCCACTAATTTTCAAAATTCTGCATCACAGTTTGGACAGATAGATCTTTCACCAGGAGAGGGAATTCCGTCTGCTGGCTGCCTGCTAGCCGAGTCAACTTTATGTGTCTTGGAACAAAAGTTCTTTGAATTTTTCATGATAAACGAATTGCCAGGAGGTATCATTCATCTTCCTGCCACTTCTCACCCCTCCCCACTGCAGCCCACCCCGGTCACTATCGACTTGACAGCTGCTGCCGCATCATCATATTGATGCACACAGTTGAGTTTCAACCATCTACACGCCATTTCCAGTGGAGCCTGGAACAATCCTAAAATCAGTTTGTCTTCTATTCAAATGTTCAAATGGCTTTTTATACTGACTAAAGGTGACCCATAACATCCTCCCAATTAAATCTCTGTCTTCATTTTCCATACCACTTCCCAGGCACACTTTCTCAGTCACATGGGGCAATTTGTGGATAGTAGTAAATCCCCACTACCTTTTCTCTGCCTTTTCTCTCTAAAGGCCTAGATAAGGAGCTTCTATTTGAGAGAGAATATTTAATTTAATTTAATTTAATTTAATTTATGCGTGTTCTCCACAGTTGGCTCAGATATTATCTTTTTTGTTCTTCCTCCTATGCCTTCATTTAACACATACAGTTTAGAATTTAATAATATCCAACCACAAACATTACTGCATAGGCAATTCTTTTACTGCAGTGGGCACTGAGTTATAAAGAGAAATATGGTATAATCCCTACCTTTCTAGGAAGTCAAAGTCTTAGAAAGGAAATAAGACATGCATATATTTCACTGAAACTTTAATATAAACAAGGTGCAATGATGTACTTTAGAATGGGTCGGAGGAATGGGCCCACTGGTGATACAGATATGATAGAATGAAAGGGTAGATTACTGAATCTGCTTTTAAAGAGCAACAACTTGTTTGAAATGCTTTACATTGCTATGGATTTTAGTTTATTGCTACAATTTAAAGTTAATTTTGTTATACTGTATATATATTTCTACTCTTGTTTAAGGTATTATGTTGCTGCAACTCGTTTAAAATTGTAATGTATAATTAGGAAATACAGATTAATAATTAGTCATCTATGATAATCAAACTTATAGTCATGTTATAGATATATTTCAGTTAGGTAAGTAACCTTCAAATACTTCAAAGACCTACAGAATATGGCATTTAAAATGTTTTAAGAACTTAGACTTTTCTGGACAATGAGACATGTCTGCTCCTAGCAGCACCAGTTACTTCAAGGAGGATGATGGGCATCAAAGAAACCCACTAATGGAGTTCGCTTTCTTTGTGGCAAAAGTTAGCCAGTAGGCAAAAAAGTACCTTTGCCTCAACTGCTTGACAGGATATTGTATAAACTGGACATACAGGACTCATAGGAAAATGACCACTGCTTTTTGCTAAAACAAGGCAAGATGATCCTTCAGGTTCCTGCTTCACAGAGGAGACTGCCAGACATTCTGCAGGACATAGGGAGAGGTGACTGAGAGACTCTAAGCCTATAGGCTGAAGATGGATGCGTCAATGTTGGACAGGAACTTTGGATGACTATCCAGGTAGCCAGCTGTCTCTGTCATTTTTAGAATTATGGAAGTTGCTTACAATATACTTCCTGTTTATTTAGGTAATATTATATCCTCCTGAGGTCTTTGATGTAGTTGAAGACTAGATAGTTACAATTATATTTTTCCTAGGTTATGATAAGAGATAAATTAGATATGAAACTTTAGACTCACAAATATGACAGATGATAGAATATTTTCTTTAACTTTGCCAAATACAAAGAGACTAGATATTGTAACTGTAATTCTTGCTTGATAACTGTTCTATTATATGTAATATTACTTTGTTAAAGTTAAAATCTTCCTTTTTGATTAGACAGAAAAGGGGAAGTGTTACGGGATGTCTTTCTGTACACTGTGAATGTGTCTTGCTCTGATTAGTTGATAAGTAAAGCTGCATTGGCCTATGGCAGGGCAGAAATAGGTTAGATGATACATTCAGACTGAAGACGAGTCAAAGAAGGGTGGAGTCGGAGGGAGATGCCAGCCTGCTGCCAAAGGAACAACAAGATGCCAGCAGCCAAGTGTCAATACAGAGATTAATAGGAATGGGCTAATTTAAGATGAAAGAGCTTCTGGCTAGCTAGCTCTTTAGTTTATAAATAATATAAGGCTCTGTGTGTTTACTTGGAACCAAGTGGCTACAGGAGATGGGTACAAGAGATTCATCCTGACCTCGGGGCTGGGTAGGACCAGAGAAACTTCTGGCTACACATCAGAAAATGCTTTAGATGAAGGATAAGAAGGATGGCATCTGAGCTCAGTTTTGAGGGATAAACAGGAGTCTGATAGGAAGAAGTGGACTCAGGCATCCAAATGTGGATGATACCAAACAGGGAAAGAAGCCACAGAAGCATGTCCTTGGTTAAGAACAGCAAGTGTGCCAGTGTGAACACATGTAGCTGAGGACCTTGGTACAGGCTACAGGTGCTTCCTTTCCTTAGTTAACTCTAGATACTTATGAACCATGGAGGAGTCCATTGAACTTTTGTTCAACTGAGTGACCAACACAGCCAAGCTGAGGAGAAAGTCAGCTTTACCAGCTGTGAAGAGGGTGACCTGAGCTATAAAACAAGAATGAATTCATGCAGGCTGCTAAAGGGGAAGCTGTGCTGTCAAGGCAGGTTTGAGCTGAGGAACAAAGATGAGAATGAACTAGAAGAGATGGGCTTAACGAGATCCGTGAGACAAATGTTATGAACTGGATTAGCAGATGTGTATTTATTTATGGGTGTGAGTAGGAAATCAGATATGTGGACTTGAAGATGAATACAATTACTTGTCTGTTTCCTGGAGAGGACTGAACAGACGCCATAAGGCCTTTGGCTTTCTTTGGAAGTTACTGTGGAATGACCCTACATGGAGACCATCCCATGCATACTAGGAAACACATGAAGGAAGTGCAGAGAGGGTTCCCAGATGGAAGTATAGAAGACAGAGCCATGGAAGACTGATGGTATTTAAATGTAATTGATAAAGCAAAACCCAGAGAAGACATTTTCAATGTTGAAGAAAAGAAGATGACCAATTATACTATGAAGACATTTTCAATGTTGAAGAAAAGAAGAATATAGATGACCAAACTATACCACGGAGTCATATACCCACATGACAGCAGGCTGGAAGAAGGCATGTCCATTCCACAGAGTCAAACATCTCACTTCAATGCAACCTCTGGGCTTTGTATTTTTCTACCAGCTTTACCACTAATGTAGCCAGGGTCCAGAAGGGCAGCAGACGATCAGAGTTCACATTCCAGTAAGCAGCAGGGACAAAATGTGAGCCTGCTGCTCTATACATCCAAAGCCAGTGTTTTTACTTGGTAATCCCTTATCCCTTCATTTGATGCCTACGGCTCAATTCTCAACTCTCTCTAAACCAAATGTACAAAATCACTCTCTCAAGGGTTTCTAGTTTCTGACATCATTTCTATGGTTCTAGATTCTTCCCCAGCTCTGTGCTTGAACTTACTTAGTCTGATTCTCCCAAAGCAGGCTGACAGACACTGACCCTGGCTATCTGCTCTTACCTTCAATTAGTGGTGTTGATCACCATGAATAAACAGCATGCACCTCTAAGTTACTTTTAAAAAGCTCTCACAAGGACCATTCATTACCCTCAGTTCCCTTGGCATCACTCATAGGCATGATCAAAGAATTTTGTGATCCCATATGTATGAGGATTTCAAGCCTATCTATTCTTTTTCCTCTGTCAAATTATAAGCTCTTCAAGAAAAGTCATAGCTTTCAACAGTAAGGTTTTAACTTACAAGTGAAGTAAGGATAGGGTAGGAATGCGGACATGACCTTAGTAAGTTGGTGTGTGGCCTGGCTATTATAGGACTGAAATAGGAACCAATTAGAAATAAGGAGATTGGCTATCTCAGCAGTTAATCTGAATAGACATATAGAGTATAAGTGGACATTTAAAGTTACACAGAAAATGGTTCTATGGCCAACTTTTAGATTTAAGCTTTATTTCTTAAAATAATTTAAAATCATTGAGCTAACAATATTCTAAATGACTGATCAGTATCTGCACTTTCATTCCTATGAAATTCATAAAGTCAATAATATTCCCAATAATCACTTTTTAATACCCCTTCAGTGTGTATTCTAAAATTAACATCTCTCAGTATTACAGTGGAGCACAGAGCTCTACAGTCTGGTTAAAGCCAGCACACAGCTCCAATGTTAATAGTATCTCAGGGTAACACAACATAAACCCTGGCTGCTTTCTGGATCTACATTTCAAGGATAGAAAGAAAGGTGGCGCACGCCTTTAATCCCAGCACTCGGGAGGCAGAGCCAGGCGGATCTCTGTGAGTTCGAGGCCAGCCTGGTCTTCCAAGCGAGTTCCAGGAAAGGTGCAAAGCTACACAGAGAAACCCTGTCTCGAAAAACCAAAAAAAAAAAAAAAAGAAAGAAAGAAAGCAATGAAACAAAAATGAAACATAAATAAACATCCCAAACTAGACATCAAACATACTCTGGGTAGTTATTGTTGGGTTTTTGTTTTCATTTTGTAAGTAGACATAGGGGGAAAAAAATCACAGAATATTTTTCATGATTTGCATATTAAATCACATACAGAGATCCTCACATTATCTTTCATGAGACTGAAGCCCCAAGTTCTTTATTTTAAATAAAAAGTCAGTGGAGGGACTAGAGAGATGGTTCAACCTACAAAGTGCTTACCACAGAACACAAGCACCTGGTTACATTCTCAGCACTCCCTTGAGTGAGGCACTCTCCTAAGCCAGGCAAAGTGGTGTCAATCTGTAATGTGAACACTGGAGAAGCACAGACCGGAGGACCCATGGATCTCATCAGCCACCTAGTCTTGCTGATTCAGTGAATTCCAGGTTCAGTGAGAGACCGTATTTCAAATAATGCTCAGTCACGGAGTGATAGACCTCCACATGCATGCACACAAAAGTGCATGTGCACCCACAAACACACATGTGCACACACTCATGTATATGTACACCCATATACATCACATACACATAACCACACACACATGAAGCCACTCATGGCCAGCCATCATGGAATAAATGTACCGTGGTCAACTTAGAGAGGCTCCACAATTTGATCTCATTGGAGGCTCACTAATGAAGGAAGTTAGAGAAATTTTCATCTCAAACACTCCAAAATACGCATGATATGTCACATCCTGCATGGACTTTTGAGAAGAGGGAGCAATCTCTTTAGATGCCAAATGTAAAGAGTGTGAGGAAGCCTAAAATTCCATTACTTATTTCTTCAATGACATATTGTTGCCTCGTAATATGTATCTTAAAGAATTAACCTATAGGGTATCTCAGTGAATCATCACAATCCCTCCTGGCATGTCCTTAAGGAACATGAAGTAGAGTGACATTACTGTGTGGCCATTCACACAGCCAGACAGTGATGATGCCAGAATTTCTTTCTACCTTCCATATGGGCCCAAATTCCCAGTTTCTGATGTCTTGAATGCTGCCTGCTTTCTTTAGGGTAAAATATTTTCAAGTAAAAGTTAAAATAATGTAATGCACTATTTTGTATGGGTCATGGAATGTTAGAACTGCCATGTTTCTAGAAATTTATCTAAATGAATATTCATCAGGACTAAGGTAAATACAGGGAGAAAAGGGACATCTGGAATGACTGTCACTACTGAACCCTACAACAGTGTCTAAAGGAGAACTATGCTTTTGGATGTTCATTAAATACGCTTTGCTGTCATCAAAGTATATGCTATCAGACTTCACTACCACAGTGCGTTCTGAGTTCACGGGAGTAATATAATACAGTTCGAAAGTCTGTATAAATATGTAAGGTATGCTAATAATTTTAAAGAACTAATTTTGTCTCCCAAACCAGTTAATTTATATGAGGTCACTAAAGACAAAATGATTCTTTAAGATTTAATTCTTTGCCTAGAATTGTATTTATACTTTGAAGCTTACAAACAATAAATACTTGGAGGTAGCCCGTGGCTGAAGCAGTCTAACATAAAACAATCATAAAGTGATTCTCATATTTGCAAGAAACAGAAGTCTACCTGGGGACATACCTGTGCTCCAACAATACAAAACTCTTCACAAAGTCTCAGTCTTGGCTGTTTCGCTCCACCATTTAAAGGAAGGTTCTATCGGGCATTGTGGCAGAATCTTTCTACTAAGTAAATTGAAAGTCAATATAGGGGCTGCTGGCCAGATGGCTAAGCCAATAAATGCCAAGCCTGATGACTGGCGATTGACGACCTGGACTCACATGCCAAAAGAGCGAACTGACTCCTGAAAGTTGACCTATGACTGCCACCCCTTCATCATGGCACGGGGACCCCTACACAAAAATAAATATATGTAATAAAAAGACATTTAAAGTCAATATAGAAGCCATTTAGAAGGGTGGTGAGCTTCCTTCAGGTCGGATCAAAGGTTTTTAGAATGCTTAGTAGGAAGAGTGGGTGGGAAGTTACTTAATTTTACACTCTTAACAACAGGAACATGAACAAAAGGGTGTGCAAATAAGGATATACTGGAAGAAAACTTAAAATTAAAACAGAACATGTGATAAAAAGATTAAAGAATAGCATGAAGCAATTTACCTATGGCGTTGAATGCACCAATAAACATTTCTTTGGTATATCCCACGTGAAAAATGTCTTACCATGTACTCCATATTAGAAGCCGTTGGATACACCTGACTTCTCAGTTTGTTATGGAGATCCAAGATGCTCTGCATGTCATTGTCTGTGATGGCTCTTTTCCCCCTCTGCTTGGCTGTCCACCATTCACCATCCTCATCCATGTACTTCTCCAAAAGTTTCTCCAACAAAGTGGCGTTAGGAACCACCATAGCTGGAACCGCTCTAGCCACGAAGAGCAGTGCAATCACTCCGAGCCACTCCGGAGCTGTACACATCATAATGAATGGCCTCGGGGTTTCCCCGGGAAAATCTCCAAGATAGGCTCTTCCACTCCCTTTGGCTATAAGACATATCACATGATTGAGATGAATTTATTTTCTAATAGCAAACTTCAACAAGTAACCACTCAGCTTTTGAAAACACCTTTTCTATGGCCCCCATTTCCCCACAGAGAATTTTCACAGCGCACTATTTGCAGAAAATGTTTTTCCAAGCTACCCATGAAGCCAAAAGTCAAGGACGAAAGTAGCCAGGAAGCTCAAAGCTTGAGAATAATTTCTGAATTACAAGGTTTTAAATAACAGATTACATTTAGCCTTCAAAGAATACAATAACTACAGTGGTTTATTTTTGTCTAGAGGTTTATATTTTCTGTAGAAACTTTCAAGAGTTTTTTTTTTTTTTTTTTT
>CABHPQ010138837.1:17672-30539 GCA_902168405.1 Peromyscus aztecus | reverse complement strand
TTTTTTTTTTTTTTTTTTTAATTTAAGGCACAATAACCCAGTATCTCATTTGTGGTTCATAGCTATTCATAATGTCCATAATGTTCTGAAATTGCGAGCGGATTTTTACACTATCCATGCCTGCACCCATGGGTACCTGGAGAGGGCCCGGTGAATCACTGCGAATGAATGGCTCGGGTCCCTGGGGCAACTTTTCTTTGATCCACCCGCAGATGAAGAAATCAGTTATGTTTTCTGCAAAGTTTGTGCCCAACTTATGAACCAGACCCCACCAAGAATGCTCCGGGAGAACTTGAGAGCAAGCCCCTCACACACAGCAGGAGCCCTCGGTTCGCCGAACCGGGCAGAGAGGGCGCGCCCAGGACAGCGTGAAACCAAAGAAGTCACTTGTATGAACTAAGTCAGGCTCATCTCTGTAGCCGGGGGTTCCTGCCCTGCAACCCACCTACCCTGTCTGGGCCAGACCTCTCTCTCCAAGTTGGTGTTTTTCCTAGATCGTGTTTCCAAAAGGGGAGCTGGGAAAACCTGGCAGCTGGACCTCTCTGGATGCACTTGTGAGTCGCCCTTACCTCTCCAGTGTGATGTTCCCCGCGCGAGAGCTGAGCCCAGCAGGACGGCGGGTCTCCGCAGCTGCCCCCAACCTCTCCACACGGGACGGCACAGACGCGGCGATGGGGAGGGACCGGGCCACCGAGGGTCTCTGAGCTGGTTGAAGTCCCTACCTCCGCGACTCCTCGCAAACCTGGGAGGAGCAGCGGACGCAGGCCCCAAAGTTAGATAGCAGAGCCGCCGCAGAAAGCAGCTCTCTGGGCAGAGTGGGCCCCCCTGTGTCCCTGAGCCGTCGATGCTGGAGGAGGGGTGGGGCAAGGGGAAGGCTCCGCGGCAACCTCGAACTTCAGCCGGGTGCAGTCTCAGCGTGCAGAGCCCCGGCGCCAGGCGCTTCCGCCGCTCCCCAGCGCTCGCGGGCATTTATTGAGGTCCCTGCGCAGGCACGTGACGCCAGAGCCCTCCTTGCCCACCCCCACCTCCACCTCCACCCAGTTCTGGCCCGAGGCCCATGAGAGAGTCGACTAGGAGCAAGCCAGGAGCTTTCGTGGGCGTGCTCTGAGTCTCTGCGACAGGGGCGGGGATGGTCTGGACCCTGGGGCGGGGAGGAGAGCCCCGAACTTCTCCCGCCCCTCTCAGCTCATCTGCTGTCAGGAACCCTCCCCCTTGTTCCTCTCTGATGAGGCACTAAGATTCCTTAATAGCTTGGCTGCAATGGAGCTGACCCCAGAACCTGAGGTAGGTGGGCATGAAGATGCGTTCAGAACCTTCAGTGTTGTGCATACAAAAGGAGATCTAGGGGGCAGGATGAAGGGAAAAATGTTTTTTTTTTTTTTTTTTTTCATTTTCTCTGATGGGGACCCATAGATCTCTAGGCCCTAGTTTCTAGAAGGGATAAATCATTCTCTGGCTTCTAAGCCTTAATGAGAACCCGATGCAGAAGGGTTTCAGAAGACTATTGAGGCAGATATTGCCTGACAGTTGAGACCTCTACTCCAGTCATAAAACATGCAACATTGACTTCTCAAAAGAGATCGCAGCAATTGGCATTTGTGAAAATAAGAGAAGGTCCTTTAACTAATTTATCTTTGATAGATTAACAGGAGTTCAAGTCTCAGTCCCAAGTCAGACATGTTGCAACCTAAAGTAGGAATTTACTAATTTTAAATTCATAACGTGTCGCCCTACTGAGTGCAATGTTGTACATGTGCATTTTTATTTTGAAGTGGGTTATTTAGTTCAGCTCTGTCTCTGTTCCTTAGTGAGTCCTCATCACAACAGGTTTACTTTGTCTTTGTATCTGGAGTATCACACAAGATCAAATAAAAGCCTTGTGGTAGGGCTTCTCGGATCATTCCAAGCACTACCTGCCTCTTTTCACTGCCCCACTAGCTGCTCCCCTGTACCTGGCGAGTCCCTGCTGCCTGGCACAGGGAAGAATGTGAACAGACCTATCAGGAGTAGAACTACGTGTGGGCCACATAGAACTTTCTTTGGTGGAGACTCACAATTTTTATCTTCAGCCTCTTAAACACAAAAATATTTTATTTGTACTGAAATGTGATTTTATTTGTATGTTAATAAATAAAGTTGCCTAGGGGTCAGAGCTATTAGCAAGCCATAGCGAAAGCCAGTTGTGGTGGCGCACGCCTGTAGGATTTGCTGAAGGGGGCACACACCTTTAATCCCAGCACTTGGTAGGCAGAACTAGGTAGATCTCTGTGTGTTCAAGGATACAGCCAGCATTGGAGACACACGCCTTTAATCTCAATACCAACCATAGAAGACCTGGAGTGACCTACAGACAGTCAGTGAGGAGACGGTCATGTGGTTGGGTTTACAACCAATGAGAAGGCAGAACAGGAAGTCTTTATAAAGACAAACACACAGGAAGTAGCTCCCTTTCGGAGAGGTCTCTTGGCTGAAGAGGCTAGCTGAAGCAGGTGGGTAAGGCTCTTAGCTCTGACCTCTTGGGCTTTTATCTTTACATTGGCTCTGTGTTTCTTATTTAATAAGACGGTTGGTTACATCTACACAAAATGGCTGTAAATTTGTTGGTTTGAAATAATTCATGGTTCCCATGCCTGGCATTCAGAAGACTGGCTTTTGCAGGCGCGAATGATGGTCAAGTTCACGGTAGGGGTTCTTTGTAAGGAATGGTGATGTTACTGAAGATGGAGACAGTGAATACACTACACACTTTATGCATCATTGAAAACCATACAGGGAACTGAGTTAAACCTGTTCAAAGTAACTGCAAATATTTGAAATATTTGAAAAAGACTTTTATTGGGATTAAAGAAATTAAAATGGCAAGAAATTTGGTAAGGAAATTATCATATTTTAATAAAAGAATGGCTTAAATAGTCGCCATGCTAAACATTAACCTTCCAATAAGCTTTTCATTCCCAATTCAGTATATAAGCTGTTTTGAATACTCAAGAAGTATACTGTGCATGTTTTGGTTTATTGTTGCAAAGTCTATTTGTAAACAGAAGAAAACATTGTGTCCACATAAAATTCATGTCAAAGTAGAACTTTTGGTTTTTGGCTGAAGCAGTCCCTCCCTTGTAAAGCCATGGTGGGTGGTAGCATTTCTGCTATCTTGTAGCAGACATTGTTGGGTACCTGACCAACACCAGGTCTCCCACCTCTTTATTCCTTCCAAGTCCACAGCCACTGGTTTAACTATGGGGTATCTACCTCCTCATGTCAGACAGCAACCTGGGAGAGTGGCTTGTTCTAGGCAAGCCATCACAACAGATTGGAGGAGCAATGATTAGCTTAATTAACAGACAGTTCAAGCAGTACTTGGGTCATACTGCAAGGAAGGCAGGCCTGTAGTTAGGGCTGAGGAAAGGAGCTGGAAAGGTTTTCTTTTGTGATTAAAAAGAGGTCATAAAAAGAAAATGTATCTTTAAGTGCTAATTTGTGAAGTCTGTAAATCAGCTGTCATGTGTAAAGAAGACAGACAGACTAAAGGCAAAGACCTCTTTACCTGTTGAGCAAAAGAACAAAGGGTGCCCGTTTCTCCCTGCTCCTGACACTTCACTAGACCACCCCCCTCTATTTTCTTGTTATGTGAGATTATAAATGCATGTCTAAGCCACACCAGCTTGCCTTGAGTATTTAGCTACTTGCAGCCCAAAGCACTATAAGCCACACGTTTCTGAAATGATTCTCCTTTGCCAGTGTCATATTCTTCATGCTGTAATTTTATGTATATGTGCAGAGTAAGGAATTACCTTAAAATGTTCTAGCCTACCCCTGAATTTCCAAAAGCGAGTATGTGTTGTAGGGATGGCAGTTGCTCTAAACCATTATGACCCCATATCTCATCTGTCAAGACATTGTTTCATTTCTTCTCCTGAGGATATGTAATAATAGATTCCATGTGCTTGGTATTTTAAGAAATAGAACTGGTATAGATTTATTTATTTATTTTAAAGATATATTTATTTTTCTCTTACATGTATGAAAAAGTGCATGCTTGTTTGTGTGTATGTGTACCAGAGGCATGCCTGGTGCCCATGGAGGCCAGAAGAATATGTCAGGTGTCCCGGAACAGGAGTTACAGAAAGTTGTGGGTCACCACATCAGGACTGAGAGCCAAACCCATGTCCTCTCCAAGAGCAGCAAGTGTTCTTCACCCCCAAGTCATTTCAATAGCCCTTGACCCTGCAGAAGAAATACTTGCCTATCCAAAGCCATGAAGAAAACCATGCTATGTTATCTTTTAACCACATCACTTGCCATTTTTCCATTGTATCTTCTTCATTCCACGTGGGATGGATTTTGTAATATATTGTGAAGAAGGAACAGTTTATGATGGACACAGTTTTATAAAGAGCCGCATTTATTGTCATCATCACTGGGAAGTTGTCATGAATTGTTCAGCATAAAGTTCAAATTTCAAACCTAAGACAGAGAAATAAATGCCATTGCTGAGGCCAGGCATATTATGATGCTTTAGTTGGATTTGTGAAGATTGTGACTGTTCAGACCCATATTCATGTCACAAGTAGGAAATTACTTGAAATATGTCTCAAGGTCTAGCAAAGAAATTAGCATGTTTTTTTTGGTTCAATGAGGCACTTTGTCATTATTTTGCAGTCTGGTTGCTCTTCACTCACTAGCTTCAGTGGCTCACCTTTAAATTATTTTCTCTCACAGCTCTGATGGTCTCTATGCATTAAAAAAAAAACACATTCAGGGCTGGGCGGTGGTGGTGGCCCACGCCTTTAATCCCAGCACTCGGGAGGCAGAGCCAGGCAGATCTCTGTGAGTTCGAGGCCAGCCTGGGCTACCAAATGAGTTCCAGGAAAGGCGCAAAGCTACACAGAGAAACCCTGTCTCGAAAAAAGAAAAAAAAAAAAACCAATCAAACAAACAAAAAAACATTCAGTAATTTCTATGTGCTTCTCTGCCTTTCTCAATATTCATGTCTGTGCATGAAGTCTGTAACATTTAGTCTGATGATCTACACCAAAACCACCTTCTGCCACATAGGTTTTCACAATTTAGCCATCCTTTCTGCCGCCTCACAGTCCTCTTTATACTTCTCAAGTGATAGATACTTATATACTTTCCCCACTTCCCAGCAATGCTAAAAATTCTTGGCAGAGTAAGTTGTGTGTACATATTGCTTTTTATCCCTTACAATTAAACACACAGATGAACTGGAGTTTGGGAAATACAGAACACAATCTTGGGAAAGTACATTTGTTAGTTGCTTTTACAGTGGCTTTAACAAAATACCAGATGGAAGCAACTCAGGGGAGAAAGGATTACTTGGGTTTACAGCACAGGGTGTATGTAGTCTTCAGCAGGGTGGAAGAGCAGTGTAAGCATGAGGTGTCTGGTCACAGATGGGAGGTGACAGGAAACAGAGAACTCTGGCCAGAAGAAAAGTCAGGCAATGACCCTTAAGGTCCAACTCCAGTGGCCCTCATGTGCCAGCTAGGCCTCCTGTCCCAAAGCCTGCACAACCTCTAGATACAGCGCCAGTAGCCAAAGACCAAGTGTGTAAACACATTCAAACCTAACAGTACATGTGCTCCAGGATGTGCATGGCAGACGGACTGGAATCCACAAAGTAAACAGAGATCATCATGTTTGAGATGATTGTCACCTAAGATATTTCCTTGGGGGAAGACATCTATGGCTGAAGTAAGTGTGTGGGAGACAAGTGAGCTACAGAGCAGAGGGGCAATTCAGATGATTTTAAACGTAAAAAGTGGACAGGACATAACTCTAGGAAGTACGTCCACACCAACAACATCAACAGATTTTCAGTGCTTTCTAGTTAAGGAGTACCACCCTAAGCCATTCTTTTAAATTAAAATTCATAAATATAAACTCCTCTTGAAATAAATAAATGCAATGCATATATAACCATTTATTATTTTCCATATAGTCTTCTATTAGACAAGTCACATTATATTTCAGGAGGGTGCTCTATTTGTGTTATGAATATTATCTGAACTGGTGGGTTATGTTTCCACATATCATTTTATAGCCTATGTGCATAATTACACCGTAGGCAAATTTTTAATCTATAGCCTGTCCATAGAAAGATGCATTCATTGACATAAAACAATCCATTTTGAGCAGTGTTTCCACCTCTTCAAAGCATAATGGACAAAAATACAAAGCTATTTTCAAATTAAAGAAGTTTCTGAGGCACGTTCAGGGGTGACTCCTCCCCATCTGGACCTGCAAATGTGCTCCTCAGTATGCTTGCAGTACCGGTCTTCCAGGCTTATTGGGAAGAACTGTTGAAAGAGGAGCATTGTTACAGGGAAAGCCCTCACCTTTTCATCAGAAGAATTAATGACTGAGGCAAGTTTTTCATTCCTGCCTGAAGGGGATGAAAGCTTCCTCGGCTGTCATTAGCTAGCCTGTGAAGAAATAGTTGACGAAAAGTCCTGTGCTCCACTTTAAATGACAATTTTACAGAATAAGACTTAATTAAAGTGAATAGAAAATCCTAGTGTCTGGCATATAGATAAGCTCTACAATTAAGAAGTCTCTCTCTCTCTCTCTCTCTCTCTCTGTGTGTGTGTGTGTGTGTGTGTGTGTGTGTGTGTGTGTGTGTGTGTGTGTAGTGCCTAAGTATTAAACATTCTTTCACTACATATCAGGGGAGTTATTAATAAAATTTGACTATAACTAGACAAATTAAACAGAAAACACCAGGAATAGGGAAGAAATAATCAATGTTTTATGTAATATATAACCTCCAATCGTGCTCCTGAGAATAAGCTCAAGAATTAGTACAGATCTTATCAATGCTTCTGGTCTAAAAATGATCAATGAGGAGACGGCTTAGTCAATAATGCATTTGTCATGTAAACACAAGGACCTGAGTGTGGATCCCTAGAGCCCTGGACAAGGCAGCACAAGAACTGGGTAGGCAGAGGCATGAGGATCCTTGGAGCTTATTTGCCGTACAGGTCAGTTAATTCAGTGAGCTCCAGGTTCAGTGAGAGACCCTGTCTCAAAAACTAAGGTGGAGAATGACTGAGGAAGACAACTGACATCATCCCCTGACATGCACTCACATAAACACATACACAGTAATGAACATACATCAGAGAGAGAGAGAGAGAGAGAGAGAGAGAGAGAGAGAGAGAGAGAAGAGAGAGAGGAGAGAGAGAGAGAGAGAGAGAGAGAGAGAGAGAGAGAGAGAGAGAGAGAGAGAATTACTACAAAATAAAATATTGGGTGACCAATGACTTTATAAACAATAAGCAAAACATGGGCAAATAGACAATAGGCTTAAGTAACCAGTGTTTGCAAACACATCTGAAGCACCTACACCTTTAGTATTAAAAACCCCACCGGTGTTGGGAGGCACCTATTTCTGCATCTGGCCTGCTTCATTCAATGGTCTGGATTTCAGTACCAAGTTTTGAATTCTTACTGATTCTAAGCATTTCTTTCTTCATGCCATTTGAGCAAATTCTTTCCTAAATTATAAGGTACCTTAATTGCTGCAGATATCTTATCTCTTTCCTTTCCTTTTATTTCAAATCCTAATTCCTCCAAAAAATTTCATGGTTGTCCAACTGTAAAATATTTTACCTATACTCTAAAATCTGCATATAGCCTAAAACACTCAATGAAAGTCAAGATTAAGAGTAAAAAACTGTAATTTCTTTCAGACCTAAAGAGACTGGTAAGATTTCATTACAAAGGGAATTATATTTAAATCATTTGTATGTGTGAGAGTGGTGGGGGGTGGTATGTACACATGATTCCATATGTCTGCAGAGGTCAGGGATCTCAGACTCCTCTGGAGTTGGAGTTACAGATGGTTCTGAACCTCTAGCCATTAGTTTTGGGAACCAAACTCAGGTTTTCTGCAAGAGCAATATGTACTCTTAATCACTGAGGAATCTCTGAGGCCCAGATCACCATATTTTTTTGAGACAGAGTTTCTCACTGAATCTGGAGTTCATCAATTCAGCTGGACTGTCTGGGCAGCTAGATCCTCCAGTGCTCCCTCTGTCTCTTCCACTCTAGTGCTGGAATTACAGGCACATACCACAAATCCTGGCTTTGTATGTGTGAGGGATCCAAACTCAGGTCCTCATCTTTGTGTGGCAAACATCTTACTGACTAATCCATCTTTCCAGCTTCCCAATATAATCTATTTTATCTGAAATAAATATATACTTATAATAAGCACAACTAGGTTATTTATTTGTATGTATGTGTGGTAATTTGAATTAAAAAGTGTGTCCTTTTATGGAAATGTTTTTTCTTTCTTTCTTTGGGTATCCATTTTAAACTAAATATCCCTCCTGTAGTGATAGATTAAATTTTTGAGCCACAAGTGTTTCTTTTGTAATGACTTTGGGCTTGGCCATGTCACTTTCATTGCCCATTTGAATATTGGTGGAAGTGACTGAGTGTTTATACCAAACTAACACTGTGAAGACATAGCAACTTGTACCTGCCATCTTGGAATCCCCGTCACCCCCCCCCCCCCCACATACCCATTGTCACGAAGCAGCACACCACCTTGCAATTACTCTTTCAAGATAGGCTTGAATTGGACTCCAAACCACACAATTCACCTTATTCTTCTTGAGACTATCCAAGACCACACAGTCCATCTACCAGATTCATGAATGCCCAGAGAATGTTGCTCTAAGTTCCTGAAATCTTACTGTTGTATGCAGCACAAAAATCATCAGAGAAAAAGACCAGCTGGTCAACAAACACTGTAAGTAGTGGGCTAGCCATTTCGAATAAATGTTGTTGAGGTCCAGAGAGATTAAGTAAATAGTACTTGATGACTCATCTTTTCCTCAAAATTAATGTCCTTGCCAGAGCACTCTCATTAACAAACCTGCCCTACCCATTGCTGCTTTCTTAAAAGTGCAAGTGAAAATCTTTGTTCAATGCAAGAACGATGTTGGAGGTAGGAGTCAGTAGCAAGCTAAGTGGACATCTGCACTAACCATTTTGTCTTGAAATGTCTAACACTTACTTCTGACTTCACTAGTGGCTTGTCATTTGAAAAGTTATCTTCTTTAAATTTTGTTTTTCTATGAATCTTGTCAATATTCCAGTTAGTACCTCTTAACAGAACAACAAATAAGTACAAGAATAACCCCACGTAGGTAATTCAGTTTTAAAGAGAAGCAGGACAACAGTGGATAAAATGTTGCACCAAGCTGTGCTCCACAGCTATCCCTCCTAAAAGATTGTTCCACTCGGAAGAATTGAGTTGCTTTTCTAAAGAATTTCTAGATTAGAAAATGCATGTTTTAGTCAATCATACTCTATTGTTTCATAGCATTTTAATACATGAGTTGCTTAAGAAAAATATAACCCTGAAAGAAAGAATGGTTCAAACCAAACAGGATTTTTTTACTTTAGAAAGAGCTAGTTGTGCAAAAAAGAACCCTCATTTGACTGAAAAAAAAAAATGAACGGCAGGAAGCATGCAGAGTCAAATCCAAGGTCAGACACATTTCTTGATATGGAAAAAATAAAAATGAGGTACAAAGACTTTCTGCCCTCAACATTATTATATAAAGGAAGCAATGTTCTGCAAAGTCAGGCTAAGCCTGAGCCAGGAAGGAAGTACTAGGTGTGTGTTTTGAGACGTGAACAGTGGCTAAGGTCCATATGGCCAACAGAATGGCTGAGTGAGGAATCAGAAAAATTCAAGACACATTTCTCCACTTGCCAAGGCAGCAGTCTATCCAAGTTCATTCAAGATTTCATAGAATAAATTGAGGTGAAACTGTAATTTTAACTATACATTTTGAATATGTAAAAATTAACATTGCCTGTAGTTATAAAAGGATTATTTGGAAAGGAACATGTAAGAAAAGCTTTTCACTTCTTCAAATCCCAAAAGGTGGATTTGATTTCTACTTTAAATTAATAGCTTATCTGTTGGTAACTATTCGGCTCACAGACCATCCATTAGCAAGACTGAACATTGCACCCACATGTTGAGCAAATTGCCTTGCTCTCTCTAACCAGATTTCCTGTTCTACTTTTGGCTTCTCAAGATTTGTTTAAAGCCAGCCCTTGGCTCAGTTTGCTAATCCAAGGGATAGGGGTAGAATTAAAGGAATGCAAACCAGGGAGAAAATCATCTAAAGATATACAGACCCGTTTCCTTTTTCCTTGACATTTTACTATTTTCTCCACAATTTTCCTTTTCTTCCTCTGTCTTTTTCAAAAGACAACTTTTTGTTTCTGGCACTCAGTGCTACTTTGAACATTAGCAACTTTATATGTCTTAAACATGCACTCAGCTATGAACTGTTTTCGGAACTTTTCTAAAGCTATTTAATTTGGTAAAACATACCTTGCAATTGATCTTCAGTTTGTGGCATAAGCCTGGCATCATTCTGTTTCTGTAGCCATCCAAGGTGAATATAATTTCCTTAGACAGAAGTGGCTCTGTCCTGGCATTTATGAGTAGTCAGTGATCATGATTTCCTGCTTCTTAAGTCCTGGGACTGGTTGCTTTCCACTGGTAATCAACACCCGAAAATACCTACCAAGGGTGTCAGCAACTCTTGGAAAATCTATTTTCCTCATCATGTAGTTTTCAGTTAGTCATTTTTTTATAATAACATGGCAAATACCTTTAGCTGATTATAGAACTGAGCTGCTCCCTATCATTATTGGCATAATCATAGATCACAAAGTGTATGAAAAAGAAATTTCCTTTATTAATTTTTTTTTAACTAAGAAGCAAGTTCAGGTCAAAGAAAATGCTCATCCCCTGTGGTGCAGATTTATGCACGTAGACTGACTCTAAGCCAAATTATCATTTAATTAAAAAATTGAAACTACAAATAGGAGGCTGGGGAGATGCGTTGTCAGTCAGTCAGTCAAATGTCTGCTGCACTTAAGCATGAGGACACAAGCTCGCATTCCCAGAACCCATGGGAAAAGCCAGGTACAGCAGACCAAGCCTATATCCCAGCACTGGAGAGACAGAAAGAAAGGCATCTCTGGGGTTCCCTGGCCAGCAAATTTAGTTGATTTGGTAATATGGAGGTTCACTGAGATATGCGGTCTCAAAAAATAGAGTAGAAAGTAGTGGAGAAAAACACCTGAAGTCAAACTCCACCTTCTGCATACACATGAACACCTCACAATAATCCAATCTAATGGTAACAATTTCCTACCAAGAAAATGTCAAATTTGGTTTGTTGTGAAAAGCAAGAATCATGTTTTTCGTGACTATAAGAAAATAGCAAAAGCCAAAGGTCAGTTGACTTTTGAAGTTTAACCCAAAAGATAATATCTGAAAACCCCAAATGTGCCCAAGGTACTACATTCATTATGATATTGCCTTAATTAAATGGTACACGCAAAGGCCATAGTATCTCCTAGGGACACAACCTTGCTTCCATATTCTGAGAAAATATTTCCACCTATTTTTCCAACTTTACCAACACTGTTTTATTTTAGTTCGTTGCTATTTCCAGACTTCCAATACAAGAAATCACTTTTGCTTCTAGATTCAAGTCTGATAGAATTATACTTCAATCATTGTAACTTGAATTCAAAATATTGAGCACACCTGGACATTTTCTGTGGCCTTTCTTGTGTTTTTGAATTTTTATAAAGCTATTCCAGTTTATTCCTTTTATAAATAGAAGAACAATTTATAAATAAAGTCCAACCTATGAACATTGCACCATGTTGTATCTTAAAGTTCATTGTTTATAAGTCTAGTCAAGTAATCTTCCACTTGAAAGGACTTTCAACAAAACTGACTATTTTGGGTGAAATCTGAGATAAGTCCTTGAGGCTATGCCAGATGAGGTTCTCAGGCATGTCCTGACAGTGTGGCAGCTTTTCCCCTACTATCAAGACCAGATGGCTTAAGTACCACAGGTTCTCATAGCAAACAAGGTCTGGAGGGAACAATTCATGGAAAAATACATCTTTTGATGGAGTGAATGGGTGAACACTCTGATTATAAAACTAGATTCAGTGAGTCTTCTCCATTACTCTATGTAGATGCAAAGTTTTCAGATATATCATAATTATCTTTTATAGTTTGGAAAGGTAAAATTTTCAGAATATATAAGATTTTAATTTTTTCAAATACAAATAATCACAAATTTTACTTTAAGAGGCCCAAACAAAACAAAGTCCTGCTATACACACAAAGTCTGTCTACACATCAGTCCTTTACTAGAACTGATCTGGACAAACCTCAACAAAATCAAATGATCCCAGATGAAAGTTCAGAAGCATAATTTTGACTTTGGAAAACATAGAAAGTCAAGTCATAAGCAAAGGTTGCTCATCTCCTAGATATTCGGAAAGGCCGTGTTCTTGATACTGTTGGAACCAGAACTGACAAAGTTTGGCAGGGTGGTATTCCCTAAGACCAGGGTAATGATTCCTCCGACTTCACTCTTGCAGAGAGACCATCTATAAAGAGCACCATGATGATGAAATGGTAGCTCACCCAGATATTTCTTGTATGTTGAGTTTTATTATGTACAAAAGTGTTCACCATGTCACCTCTAAGGTGATTGCTGAGGTCCATTTTGGAGAGAGCATCACATGGTAACTTCTGCATAATCAAAGTGAAGCAACCAAAATCATTCAGTGTGGGAAGCAGTGGTAACCACGGCTGTCCATGTATGCTGCCACAGAGCCTTTTTACCTTCTAGTAACCAAGTCTTCTCTGATTGTCATTAGAACAGTTCTTTCTCAGGGATTAAAAGCCCACAAACAAGAAGCCTCTCTCCCTGTTTTTCCCCACCCGTCTCTCCCGTGTGTGTGTGTGTGTGTGTGTGTGTGTGTGTGTGTGTGTGT